>CM041777.1:119220656-119329947 GCA_023374045.1 Limonium bicolor | reverse complement strand
TGTTTTTGATTTGGACAAGTGAGCAAGATTTTACAAGATCAAAGAAGAGGTTTAATGGAGGTGGTGTGTTATTACCGTGGAAGAGAAGGAAGAAGAGAGGTGGAGCCGTGTGAATACAAGGAAAGAAATGAGAGAATGAGATAGAATTTGCTTTTGAAGATATTATACTTTATAAAGTAAAAAGGTACTTAAGTAGTCTTCTTTATTTTCTTAACAAGCTAACAAGGGTGGTGTGTCACCAACCTTAAAAACCGGCCCCCAATAGTAGTATGAGGGTTTATAGTCTTTATTTGTCAATTTAATTACTTATACAAACATATGTTACAAAATAGCTTATAAAAATCACTATTCATGAAAACAAGGCACATAGAAGTGAAATTTTTGATTTCCCCTTGATATAGACATCCAAATGTGATACTATATAGTACACATATATATTTAGAGTAATGATGGACATCTAGCCACTCAAAACTCATTTACAAGACAATTTTTCAAAAATGTGCTTTAAGACTCCTTAAAGCACATTTTGTGTTTTAACTTGTTTTCAAGCTTGGTTTTCTTTGGTAATTGGTTTAATATGTTCATTAGTGTATAAATGGGGTCTTGGTAAGTTCATTAGGTCTTAACCAAGTTTATCCCAAGCTTAGAGCACCTTTTGGCTCTTATTGACTTTAAAGCACATTTTGTGTTTTCTTTTGTTTAAATTTGTTTACTAATGTTTCTAAGACTCTTTTTAGTCTTAATATACCATATTTAAGTGTTTAAACAATATATTAAGGGTTGGGGTATTTCAAAGTCTAGATTTAATCATTTCTTAACATTTATGGTATTGAAATATAACTTAATGTTTTAAGTAGAATCGTTAGAAGGATTATGATGTAATCTATATTAAACGATGTTTGGAAATTTATCTAAATATTATCCTTAAGTTTTCTTAGAATTAGATAAGCCATATAAATACATTTATTACCATATTTAGAATGTAGTTTACATTAAGTGAGGTAATTTAGTAGTGAGAATTTATAGGATTTTATAAAAAGGAATTTGATACTTAAAACCTTTGAACCTTTATTAGATAAAACTAAGTTACATAAGATAGTATATTGATATACTTTACGGTAATGGAAGTAATGATAGGTTATTTGATATGAAATATGAGAATTTTCATAATATTTATCTTATTAAATAATTACAATTTCACTTTGAACCAGAATTAATTCTCTGATAATTCTACTCTATGTAGATATATTGTCCATCCTAAATACAATAAAGGAATTAATGTATTAGGTTTTCCTTGATACCTTAGGTTTTGTAAAACAATTTAAAACGTATTTAAGGCTTAAGGTTAATGAAGTTTAGTACAAAGGATTATGCATAGTCAATAGAGAGAATGTGTGTAAAATAAGACTTTAGGAAATTAATGTAAGTAGGATACATAAAAGGTTATACTAACACCTTATTGTTTAGGTAATAAAAAATAATATATAACTTAAGATACCTTGTGAATACTAATGTAAGATTAATTCGTTAAATCTAAGTTAACTATAGTATAGTTATTCAGGATGAGAAGCAATTTAACATCTTATGACATTTATTAGATGGTTTTAATTAAAAGTCATTCTGAACTAAGGATCTGATAATTGAGTTTAGTGGCTCAACTAAGTTATAATAAAATGTTTCTACAACACTATGATTCCAATATACAAGATTTAGATCTTAATTAAGTTAAGGGAAACTTAATCATGATGGTTTAGTTTGGTAATATTGATAAAGTACATAATCATTAAATTGTGAATTAATAGTATAGTATTCTAAGATAAACCTATTATAGGTCATAAGACGATTTTATTCTAAAGTAAGAGTAAAAGTATTGAGCTTAAGAATTGTTATGAAATTCTAAGATTGATTGAAAACATATAATCACTTATGTCATAAAGGTCTTTATGTGAGAGTTATGTTAAGTATGGGTAAAGTGGATCAGGGTGGAACAATTAACAAGTGTTAATAAAATACATTCCTTGGTATTACACCTTGAGTTATACAACATTCTACGACAAGTCAAAGGGTATACATAACATTTAAGTGAGGCTTAAAAGACAATTGGGACTTAGAAATAAGAGTGAGGAGTTTATTTAAGCTTAACGTAGGCTACAAGTGATGATGATAGACTACCTTTAATATTCTTCAGATTTTGTTGATTGTTTTGCACAAGTTGACTAGAACTGCTACAGCGTTATCCAGTACTATTTTCTCGTACTCCGATACTTTTGTTGATTGACTTATGAGACTTTTTCGGAAACGCTAACTGAGTTTAAGAGGAATTTCTAAAGGAAAAAGGTTGTGTGACTAACTCAGCTTGTGTGACTAACTGAGCCTTGATGTGAAACTCACTTGGGTTTGGTTCCTTCTAGTTGGTTTTCCATTAGACTTGACTGCTTAGGGTTTACGCTTCTACACTCTGTAGGACTGAGTGTTTTAGTATTGCTCTGTTGGTAGTTAGTGATCTGGTGGGAATTTGGAAAAGTTCAATTTTGGTAAATTCTTCTTTTGACTCTGGATATCGTTTCATCCATGAGCTATTCTTTAGGTTTCGACGTGCGCCGTCTTCAATGGTAACATGAGGGGATGTATATCCCCTGTCCCAAAAGGGACGTGTAGACAGTGAGGGGCCTGTATATCCCCTGTCCCAAAAGGGGACGTGGTAGACAGTGAGGGGCTGTATATCCCCTGTCCCAAAAGGGACGTTGTAGACAGTGAGGGGTTGTATATCCCCTGTCCTAAAAGACGTACTTGGCGGTGGGGGCCATCTCTCCGTTGAATTATTCCACTCTTGAGTTATTGATTCATGGATCTATCTATCATTCCTGGTCCTTTATGATCATCTGGTTCTTTCTACTCCGACGGGAATTGGGTTTAACTAAGGCAATGGATGCTCACTAACACATGGGTGGTTGTGTTTCACTAACTTACCTTCATATTATTTATCTTTATTCTTAACTTGTATCTTTGGCTTTGGTGATTTTTAAAGTGTCTTGTTTCCTGTTTTTACTTTGAAGAGTTTTCAAGTTACTGTTTATTTTAAGAGTTATGTTTTAAAAATTGCTTGGAGAATTGTACCAGTTCCATTCAGGGAACTGACTCACCCCCCTCCGGGGTGGGCTGCTTGGTTTCATCTTGCAGTACAAATTGATTACAAGGTGGCCACGAGAGCATGAGTGATTGGGATGGGTTAGGTTTATGGAGAGTGAATGTAATTTTATTATTGTTTATGTTAATGTAAGTTTTCTCGAGTTCAGACCGTACTTAGTTAGTTGTGATGGTTGTAATTGGTGATTTGGTACGTGTTGGGAGCCATGTCCTTGTAGCACCTTAGTTTATTTTTTGTTCTGTTTTATTATTATAGGGGTTGTTTACAGCTACCGCATTTCCTTGTTTTCCAATATCATCAATATACATAGCTCTCTTACACAATACCAACATTAAACACTACGAAAATTCCTGCACACAACCTCTAGTTCCCATCTAGGTGTAACACCCCAACTACTAACAACACACTTAACAACATATCGCAGTGGAATTCATAACTCACAATATCACTTAACTCTTTGGTGTTACACGCCGTTAGCCACCCACGTGGCTAACAAGGCTAACATACATACATTGTACCGGTCTGATGGACTAAATTCCCGAGCGACTACACATAAATCCCGTTCCATGTCCAACAGTCATTATACACTTACATTACAGCTATACCGAGTAATTACCAACTAACGCCGATACATTTTCGGTCTTACTACACCTATAATACATCCACAATTCTCATGACTACCACATACAACACTACCCCATCCTACTCTCGAACGGCTTCCAGTTCTATGTACCTGAAAAGTATGGGAGCCCCCAAAGGGGGTCAGCACCTTTGCTGGTATGGTAATCCCGCAGCCCGCATGCTACCGGGCCACGCACAACTATTTGTCGTCTTAGCATGCGGTTGATTTATTTCAAACATGCACAAACTCACACACATATCATGCTTATAAGCAAACAATCATTAATAGGGCACAAACACAATTAACACACACATCAATAACAACACACTTCACTATAACATACTCAACTTAATTTCTCTCCTCTGAGAGGATATAACTTTATTTAGGGAATGCCGGGGTGATATAAGCCCGAGCACAACATACATACATTTCCTTTACTTGAGTGGCGGCCTCATATAGGACCGATCACAACATACATAGTTTCCCCCTAACTCCAATAGTGATGAGGTAGGTAAGCCTTGGTTAAGCTTGTGGGTGGTTGTAATTCAGGAGGAAGAACAACCGTAACATAACAAAGAGGGAGTCGTAGCGAACTTAGGCATCGACACCCTACCAACATTATACATAATTTCCCTCCTAGCCCGATGTGGAGGTCGGGTAGGTAAGCTTTGGCTAAGCTAGTGGGAGGTCGAAATCCAATGAAGGAAAACAACCCTAACATAACAGGATGGGAGTTAATTCACATTATATATTAACTCCCAAACAATACGCGCGACCAGAACGACGGATTCCTCTCCATACATAACATATACTTATTAGTTAAAGGTTCCCTTATGGAACTTATCACATACATACATCACATAGTTTTACTAACGCTGTTAATCACAAGGGAAATCACATCCCATGTCAGCAACACGGATAACAGTATCCAATGACATCAACATACTAAACGAGTCACATACATCACACATAATCACAACATACACTAACGCACGGATAGCCGCAGTTAGAACGTTCCCGTGGGTTGGGACGTTTATTCCGAATACCGATCTCTTATGTGAACCTAAGGTCGGTTAACTATTATTTAACACATAACTAAGGTTAAGCGGTATCGGAATAATTACACCACAATAATGAATTACTGTAAACTCATTTCATGCTTTATCTTGCAAGGTGGCAAACACACAGAAAAACACATTGGCATACAAGCCGGTGTAATCCGGTAGGACACAGGTTGCAAGAAAACCATACCTGTCACCAAGGTCCACTCTATTGTGTCCTCCTATGTTCCTCGAACAATCCTTGAACAACTGGTAACAATACAATTACCTTCATTAACATTGGGGTAATATGTTGTTTAACGTCTATTGCGCCCATAGTTAACCCCGTCATCCCGTTATACTTAATTTACTCTTGTGATCTTAAGTTTACAACTCTCACACCAACTTACACTTGTTTACCCACTTTAAGGCCTTTACATGTCACCAAACAAGGCCTAAACATCACATAAAACCATTACCATTCAATCCCCCATCATTAGGAGCCTTAAACAAATTTTTTTGTGTTTCTCTGGTATGGACCGCCCCTCTGGGGCGGTCCCAGGGGCGGTCCCAGGGCGGTCCACAACAGAAGCTACCCGTTTTTCGTTTTCTGCATTTCTGCGCACTGGACCTCCCCACAGGGGCGGTCCCTAGGGGCGGTCCAGAACAGAACCCAATTTAAAATCCGTTTTTCTACACATTCTGAACTCCAAATTCATCCAAATTTTTTTTCCACTTATTGCACAATCTTTCCACATGTTTCCCACATGTTTAAACACCTTAAAACATGCATTAAACCTCTCCAAATCATTGGTTAAACCCTTACTCCAATTCTTGCTCAAATCCACAAATCAAACTCTCACATTTTGCATTCTTTACACTATTTTGCATTTCTTACTTCCTCTTGTTTTTTTTTACCTCTCATCAAACTTACCAAATCACTCAATGGCCATACTAATTCATTCCTAGACAATGCACCTCTAAAAGCCCACATTCACTCCTTGTTTCACAAGTTACAAACACAAGCTCTTCTTCTTGAAATTCCAAGTTACCAAGCATCATTATGCTACAGATTTTGCACTCTCTTATCTCCATTCTCTATCTACCATTATAAGGCCATTAATCCACTCTACTCAACACTATAACACCAAGGTTCTCCCATTCACTAAGCCATCATCAAAACACTCATTTTCTACCAAAATTTCACCATAACCTCCCCATAATTTTAACATGTTCCCACACATTACTTAGCCTCAAAAACACTCCAACCAACAAACCCATCCAAAACACTAAACTCCACTTGAATTCATCATTTCCAACAACAATAGCACTCAATGTACATAAACCTTAAAAGCTTGGCTCTTAGGCCCTTAATCAACATCAAATTAAACACTGAATTTCCTCATATTATTCGCAACACCTGCATTTCACTGAACATTTATATTGCACCAAAATAAAACACAAAGTCCTTAAAACACCACATAAGCTTAAGGTAAGTTATTTACCTTGGATTTCTTTCAAACTTTCCCCTCTCCTTACTTCTTGTTCCACAACCGATTTCCAATGGGGTTATTTGCTACACTAATGACCAAATACCATGAATGGTAATGAGCACCATGAAATTAAATAGAGCTCTTGCAACAACCCTAAAATAAGAGGGTGTTTAAGCATAAAAATGAAGAGACTTTACCTCCTACTTCACAATGGGCTTATTAGGAATAAAGATGGGTGATCTCCAGCACTTAATGAGGCTTCAAATAAGCTAAAACGAAGAGCAAAACTGGAGCTCAAAACAGAGCAAAAACCGGCCAAGAAAGATGGAGAAATGGAGGGATTTTCGAGTTGTTTCTTACCTTAAACCATCAAAGGGTTGATTAGCTTCAAGAATGGGTGTTTTCCTCTTCAAAATGAGCTACACCCATGGAAGTCAAATGTGGAGTTTGAAGATTTTGAAAGGTGGAAAATGATCTCCAAAGCAAGGTGAGTATCTTGGTGTATTTTGTTTTCGATTTGGACTTGATTTGGTGAGGGAACAAGGAAGGAGAAGGATGGAGTTGGAGCTGCTCAAGAAAATCGCCATTGAAGAAGAGTAGCAGCGAGAGAGAGCTGGAAGGGAAAAAGAAATCGTAAGGGGGAAGGAGAATAGGGAAAGAGAAATTGTGTGAGAAGGAAGATAAAGTAAGTTACTTTTATTTGCTTTTGTCCTTTAGTGAACAAAAGTGAAAGAAGGTATAAGAGAGGGAGGTGGCAAAAACGTGACCCATAAGGAGAAGGGGGAATCAGACTTTACTTTTACAAATAAAGGGGAGTATTTTACTCTTATTACAGTTTACACCCCACAAGTTACCGGTTTTTACACTATTTACTAATCCGGGCCCGTTTTCCGGATTTTTCTTGTTTTATTAATTTTATTGGTTCTTAAGCTCCCATTAATGTTTAATAATAGTTATATGATCAACCATAATTTTTACGGGGTCATTTGACTGTTTAAAGTCACGTTTTCGGGTTTTCTCGAAAAACGCGCTTTAGACTCCGTTAGCTTTTAACGCATTATTTGGATCCGTTTTCTTCCGGGATTTTTCCCACATGTTATTAGTGTGTAATTAGGGTATAAAAATATATTTATAACCCCAGTGAAAGTTTTATACCCCCTAAAATAATTAAATACGCGTTTTCACTTTTGTGACTTTTACGCATTTTTTTTTCTTTTTGGTTTTTATTTCTTCACCAATAATCTTAAGGACTTAATTAGCCTTAGAAAATTATAATTACATAATTAATTAACATATTAAGGTTTGGGGTATTTCAATCTACCCCCCTTAAAAGAACTTCGTCCTCGAAGTTCACACTTCCCATGCATCATTGGTTAGAATACGGGGATTACTTATAACATAAACTTCCATAACAAACATTTTACATCACAACCTCGGACTTGATGGTCCGGGTAACACATCCACATCCATATATATATACATACTTACATAGTAATCTCGGACTTGCTGATCCGGCTACCTTAACAACATTTACACATACATAACAACCCTTTGACTCTTGGTCTGGGTAACATAACAACATTTAGACTCGTAGGTCTTGATAACATAACAACCTTCAGACACCTAGGTCTGGGTAACATAACACCTTCTGAACTTAACCACATTAGGACTCAAGGTCCAAAATAATAATTATTACACATACCACACAACATGTCTTAGCATGTATATCAACCAGAAATTCCTTTTCCATCTCTTCATGAGTTCGAGACCCATGTAGAGTACATACACTGTGATCCCGCAGAACCGGTCGCGATGGACACTCTGGTCCCCGTTCCTTTGGAAGATCAAAACAATCACATACATTTTTAAAATATACTTCTCATGTCACCGGTCCGAAGACAAAGGCTCATACGTCCTCAGCTCGTGAGCAAGTAATACGAAAATATTCTTTATGAGTTTAAGTGGAAATAAATCCTTAGTTGGAAAGTACTAATTTAAAATTCCTTTTTACAAGGTCAAGTAAAGAAATTCTTCCTTTGAGTTACCATTTAAGAATCTTGGAAATATTAATTGAAGTCTTGAAAATACCAATCGAAAATTTGAAAACACCAATCTAAAATCCTTTTTGAAAACGCCATACAACTCCAAGTCCAATTTATGCTAACTGCATCTTATTCTTGATGTGATTATTTGTGACCACTTATAGGGAGTTTCAAGAATCATCCAACCCTGATGTGATCAGCATCAGTGTTGAACTATCTTTCCACCCCAATTTGTGTTCGGCTTCCCTTGATCTCATGATAATCAAGTTTCACCTCCCACTTCATTTTCAACCAACAACTAATTCAAGCATATCCCATTTTCTATCTTTAATCCTTCTAGTCATAATCATTACATCTCCAGGGATAGAACTCCGTCTATCAATCATCATCCAGATTCAACTTAGTTCAAGTTACCTAGGGAATTTAATTCTTACTAGGTTCTATATCGGCTTCATACCTCATCATAAATCACAACACCGTATATATACATATATCCATATATATTTTTTTTATCAAAATATAATACACAATATTACGTTTGTATCATTTGAACATATACTGTCGGGGTTTTAATTCCCCGGGAGTTTTTCTACTCCCTTACACTTATACTTTCACATACATCCGTTAACACAATAAGCACACTTATCACAATGGTATTCGCATCTTCTGTGCGCAATTACCACAATTACACCATGAATGAATGTGTATGTTTATGTAACACACACACCAATCATCAAAACAAATTATTTTGTGCTATGCACACCATAGTTCACGTACACTTGTACGGTAAAACACACTAAACGGTTTCGCGCTCTACCCCCCTTAAAAGGGATTACGCCCACGTAATCAATCACTTAATCACTGGTTTATAACGTTCTGCCGTCGTGAAGTGATTTATCTCCACGCGGTTTATTGTACAATATGTTCTGGTTTGAGGATCTTAGCCATATTGGCGGTTTAGTCCCTAACCAAGAATTCTCCTGAGAGCTTATTTAATTCATAACCAGTTTCGATTCTGGCCTGTGAAACTTCTAGGCGTTAATAATTAGCCATTTACTCATGTTCACTATTCACATTCAACACTCGAATCACTGGCTCACCAGTTTCTGCTGCGTAACTCTAGACAACTTTGGAGCTTAGTTTGCCCCATGCGTCATTCTTACTGTATTGTACATCTCCGATTATCACCTTTATCTTGGCAATAACGGTTTCTCTACCGACACGTGGTATCACTTACCATGAGCGAACTCGGTGAGTCACAGACTTACTATCCACTTCCATGATAATTTACTGCATTCCACAATGACTTACTTGATTTCTTCCGACTTACTGTCGGTTGAGTTTGAGCTACTACCTATTGTGTAGTACTCTGTCTGTTATTTCCAACCCTTTGAGGTATATTCCATACCGATATTTAATAATCGTATTACTGTAGTCACTTATGCCAATCAAGTACTCCTTGATTGGTACGACCGTGCTTCTCTTATGCATCGGTTTTATCACACCATAAGTCTTGTTCTTCCATCTCAATTGACATTACCCAAACTTCCTAGCTATCTCACTTGATCATTACCGCGCAAGCGCAAGCCAATACCAAAACACTCAGTCCTATAGAGTGCAGAGGCGTAAACTCTTGACAGTAAATCTCTTATGCGATTGCAATAGGAATTCACACTGAGTTCCTTATCATATAGTACCGACCGTTGGCTTATTGTCCGGTCTGCGTATCATCACTTATTCTTATGTCCCTTGAGTTTGACTCATAACTGGTCCTATTTGCCACATTATTATTTAACAATACTTATGCAACGGTCGCTTACTGCGCACCGTGCTCTTACTCATTGTATAACATTAACTTACACTGCATCCGCTATTATATTAGCTTCTGCCGTTACACTGTGTTTCGCCACTTAGTTGGCCGACTGCTGAACACGCTATTGTTTTTGAGTCTTTATGCTCTTTGAGCGTTGTTCATTACGCATTTAGCATCACACACCTATGGTGATTGCTATTAGACTTATTACTCTTGCGGTCTCCACAACTGGTACAAACACCTCTTTTCGATTTATTCCTACTCACATCATTCTTGGGTAATAACAACATGGTCAACTCCTAACATGTCTCTTAAACTTGGTTCACTTAACTACCGCTGTTGCGGTGTCACAATATCAATAGGTATCCCCACTCTTAAGGCAGTGGTTCGTTATCCGCTTTACTTATATAACATAAACTTCCGTAATCAATAAAATTTCCTTAACACATTTTACTTGTGGCTTATAAGCCCTATTGCCTCGAGCTCTGCTCATTGTAGGCTGTTCACACACATTTACTTCCCGTACATAATACACGGTTTATAGGTTGTATTGGGCTCCATGATTTATTCCCTTCATGGGATGCCCCTTTAAGGATGTCAGACTTTCTCTTGACGTCTTATGCTCAAACTGGGTGTTAGTCTCAACCCTTGCATTTCTGCATTATTCGTTCAACCATTGTTGATCCAAACACCCTTTTAAGGATAACTCCTGGGTGTTATTAGGTTATGTCTTTTCATCTGGCTTGCACTCATTGGTATGTTTAATTTCTACTTCGCCCCGCGTTCTTTGCTGGGTTGAATATCATTTCCAGTGAGATTGATATTCCCTTAGTTCAAGTGATCACTTCGGGAGTCTCATCCCGATCATTGCACATTAACGTATCACAGTAGGCATCTGCTTTGCCATATTTAGACTGGGTACTTACTCCCGCTATATGCTCGTCCTTCAGGTTCCTTATGACATATTCCATGTCCTTACTTACTAATCAGTGCACTTCGCACTTGTTCACCCTTAAACATTTCCTTAGAATACACTTACTAATTCCTTTAGTCTTCCTTAACTTAACTGGGTTCCTTTATTTCAACGATTCGATGTAATCCATTGCTCTTGCTTGACTTTTACTTCAGACCGTAGTATGGAGTCGACTACTTCCGTGTTCTAGACTCCACTCGTATACATACGTGGGGTATCTACTGATACATTGCTACTTACCTGACTAACCCATAAGTAGGTCTGTCAGGCCCACAAGCTCCTATCGGAGTGCGGTCGTCCCACATTACAGTTGGTATACTCGTAGTGTCCGTCACACGCCTAGGTGAAGTATTCTGTTGTCAACTCCTCTTATATTATCCTATGATAATATGCATTCCATGCTTCCCGAACTTAATCAAGGGAAAGTTATTCACTGTTGTATTATCATGAATCCATTCCTCGGATTGTTACCCTTGGGTTTACCGGTTTCCATCCGGTTATCTTAAAAGTAACTGGGTAAAACTTACCTACCATGTGGCACTGAGGCCCGTGTAGGTCTTATGGTTTGGTTTAAAGAAAAAGGCGAATTAAAATAAAATGGGTTTAAAAGAAAATTTGGTTTTGAAAACGGTTTTGAAAATGAATTTAAGTTGAAAGAAAAATTCTGTTGGTTTCACAACGTTTTTGCCTTATCCCAGTCTAGCTTCTTGCTGACTGGTGTATTTCCAAGTACAGAGGTCAGGCTATTAAGCCCTTCCACAGTTATGATGATCCGACTTAACTTTAAGCACTTGTAGTTGTTAAAAAAAATCTCCCGCACAACCTTGTTGTAGCAGCACTTGCCATGGCAAGTGCGCCATGCTAACTGGTTATCGGTTCAATACACACTGGTTGCGGTACTGCTTTCGCCCGCTCTAACATCAGTGGCCTTGCTGGCCCTTACTCGACCTTACAGTCTTAACAGCAATTCCTTGGGTACTTCTCAGTGTCTTCACATGACAACCATTAACTAGGGTGTTTCCCATTCTGGGAGACCCCTTTTTACTTAGTATTGTATCCTCCTCGTACTACGTTGTAGTTCCTTAATCGGTTGGTATACCGTTGGTGTGTTAGTTAACATTGTAGTCCCGTAGACACTCGTCTCGGGTTCTACTACTTCACTTCAACACTGTTGCACGGTTATTGCTTGCAAGCTGGTTGTCCTCGACTGCTTCGCATGTCGACCCAGGGTGCTGGAAATTCCATTCCCTTATGCATAAGATTCCTCACTTTTCGCTAACAAGAGCGGTTAATATTGTTAAAATGGAGACCGTCTTCGGGATTCACGCCTTTCGGGATCTACCGTGTGACTGGTTCTCCGTACTTTAAGGACACTTAACAACAGCCAGATCGGGTATCCCCGAGTAAGAGAGGACTTTCATCTCTCTGGCGTTCCTTCTGAGTTAGAGAATAGGGTTTGTGGAGGGCGGGATGGATATCGTAGGTATCCAGTACACACTGGTATTCCCTAACTAGCGTACTTCTCACGCTATCACTCAACCCTTAACCCAAAGTACTAAACTCTTAACTCGGTACTTCCTAAGCTCGGTATTTCAGTCATCAGAGCGATACTTCGCTCTGATACCACTTTTTGTAACACCCCAACTACTAACAACACACTTAACAACATATCGCAGCGGAATTCATAACTCACAACATCACTTAACTCTTTGGTGTTACACGCCGTTAGCCACCCACGTGGCTAACAAGGCTAACATACATACATTGTACCGGTCTGATGGACTAAATTCCCGAGCGACTACACATAAATCCCGTTCCATGTCCAACAGTCATTATACACTTACATTACAGCTGTACCGAGTAATTACCAACTAACGCCGATACATTTTCGGTCTTACTACACCTATAATACATCCACAATTCTCATGACTACCACATACAACACTACCCCGTCCTACTCTCGAACGGCTTCCAGTTCCTTGTACCTGAAAAGTATGGGAGCCCCCAAAGGGGGTCAGCACCTTTGCTGGTATGGTAATCCCGCAGCCCGCATGCTACCGGGCCACGCACAACTATTTGTCGTCTTAGCATGCGGTTGATTTATTTCAAACATGCACAAACTCACACACATATCATGCTTATAAGCAAACAATCATTAATAGGGCACAAACACAATTAACACACACACTCAATAACACACACTTCACTTTATAACATACTCAACTTAATTTCTCCCTCTGAGAGGATATAACTTTATTTAGGGAATGCCGGGGTGATATAAGCCCGAGCACAACATACATACATTTCCTTTACTTGAGTGGCGGCCTCATATAGGACCGATCACAACATACATAGTTTCCCCCTAACTCCAATAGTGATGAGGTAGGTAAGCCTTGGTTAAGCTTGTGGGTGGTTGTAATTCCAGGAGGAAGAACAACCGTAACATAACAAAGAGGGAGTCGTAGCGAACTTAGGCATCGACACCCTACCAACATTATACATAATTTCCCTCCTAGCCCGATGTGGAGGTCGGGTAGGTAAGCTTTGGCTAAGCTAGTGGGAGGTCGAAATCCAATGAAGGAAAACAACCCTAACATAACAGGATGGGAGTTAATTCACATATATATATTAACTCCCAAACAATACGCGCGACCGGAACGACCGGATTCCTCTCCATACATAACATATACTTATTAGTTAAAGGTTCCCTTATGGAACTTATCACATACATACATCACATAGTTTTACTAACGCTGTTAATCACACAAGGGAAATCACATCCCATGTCAGCAACACGGATAACAGTATCCAATGACATCAACATACTAAACGAGTCACATACATCACACATAATCACAACATACACTAACGCACGGATAGCCGCAGTTAGAACGTTCCCGTGGGTTGGGACGTTTATTCCGAATACCGATCTCTTATGTGAACCTAAGGTCGGTTAACTATTATTTAACACATAACTAAGGTTAAGCGGTATCGGAATTAATTACGCCACAATAATGAATTACTGTAAACTCATTTCATGCTTTATCTTGCAAGGTGGCAAACACACAGAAAAACACATTGGCATACAAGCCGGTGTAATCCGGTAGGACACAGGTTGCAAGAAAACCATACCTGTCACCAAGGTCCACTCTATTGTGTCCTCCTATGTTCCTCGAACAATCCTTGAACAACTGGTAACAATACAATTACCTTCATTAACATTGGGGTAATATGTTGTTTAACGTCTATTGCGCCCATAGTTAACCCCGTCATCCCGTTATACTTAATTTACTCTTGTGATCTTAAGTTTACAACTCTCACACCAAACCTTAACACTTGTTTACCCACTTTAAGGCCTTTACATGTCACCAAACAAGGCCTAAACATCACATAAAACCATTACCATTCAATCCCCCATCATTAGGAGCCTTAAACAAATTTTTTTGTGTTTCTCTGGTATGGACCGCCCCTCTGGGGCGGTCCAGGTCCAGGGCGGTCCACAACAGAAGCTACCCGTTTTTCGTTTTTGCATTTCTGCGCACTGGACCTCCCCACAGGGGCGGTCCCTAGGGGCGGTCCAGAACAGAACCCATTTTAAAATCCGTTTTTCTACACATTCTGAACTCCAAATTCATCCAAATTTTTTTCCACTTATTCACAATCTTTCCACATGTTTCCCACATGTTTAAACACCTTAAAACATGCATTAAACCTCTCCAAATCATTGGTTAAACCCTTACTCCAATTCTTGCTCAAATCCACAAATCAAACTCTCACATTTTGCATTCTTTACACTATTTTGCATTTCTTACTTCCTCTTGTTTTTTTTTTACCTCTCATCAAACTTACCAAATCACTCAATGGCCATACTAATTCATTCCTAGACAATGCACCTCTAAAAGCCCACATTCACTCCTTGTTTCACAAGTTACAAACACAAGCTCTTCTTCTTGAAATTCCAAGTTACCAAGCATCATTATGCTACAGATTTTGCACTCTCTTATCTCCATTCTCTATCTACCATTATAAGGCCATTAATCCACTCTACTCAACACTATAACACCAAGGTTCTCCCATTCACTAAGCCATCATCAAAACACTCATTTTCTACCAAAATTTCACCATAACCCCCCATAATTTTAACATGTTCCCACACATTACTTAGCCGTCAAAAACACTCCAACCAACAAACCCATCCAAAACACTAAACTCCACTTGAATTCATCATTTCCAACAACAATAGCACTCAATGTACATAAACCTTAAAAGCTTGGCTCTTAGGCCCTTAATCAACATCAAATTAAACACTGAATTTCCTCATATTATTCGCAACACCTGCATTTCACTGAACATTTATATTGCACCAAAATAAAACACAAAGTCCTTAAAACACCACATAAGCTTAAGGTAAGTTATTTACCTTGGATTTCTTTCAAACTTTCCCCTCTCCTTACTTCTTGTTTCACAACCGATTTCCAATGGGGTTATTTGCTACACTAATGACCAAATACCATGAATGGTAATGAGCACCATGAAATTAAATAGAGCTCTTGCAACAACCCTAAAATAAGAGGGTGTTTAAGCATAAAAATAGAAGAGACTTTACCTCCTACTTCACAATGGGCTTCTTAGGAATAAAGATGGGTGATCTCCAGCACTTAATGAGGCTTCAAATAAGCTAAAACGAAGAGCAAAACTGGAGCTCAAAACAGAGCAAAAACCGGCCAAGAAAGATGGAGAAATGGAGGGATTTTCGAGTTGTTTCTTACCTTAAACCATCAAAGGGTTGATTAGCTTCAAGAATGGGTGTTTTCCTCTTCAAAATGAGCTACACCCATGGAAGTCAAATGTGGAGTTTGAAGATTTTGAAAGGTGGAAAATGATCTCCAAAGCAAGGTGAGTATCTTGGTGTATTTTGTTTTCGATTTGGACTTGATTTGGTGAGGGAACAAGGAAGGAGAAGGATGGAGTTGGAGCTGCTCAAGAAAATCGCCATTGAAGAAGAGTAGCAGCGAGAGAGAGCTGGAAGGGAAAAAGAAATCGTAAGGGCGAAGGAGAATAGAGGAAAGAGAAATTGTGTGAGAAGGAAGATAAAGTAAGTTACTTTTATTTGCTTTTGTCCTTTAGTGAACAAAAGTGAAAGAAGGTATAAGAGAGGGAGGTGGCAAAAACGTGACCCATAAGGAGAAGGGGGAATCAGACTTTACTTTTACAAATAAAGGGGAGTATTTTACTCTTATTACAGTTTACACCCCACAAGTTACCGGTTTTTACACTATTTACTAATCCGGGCCCGTTTTCCGGATTTTTCTTGTTTTATTAATTTTATTGGTTCTTAAGCTCCCATTAATGTTTAATAATAGTTATATGATCAACCATAATTTTTACGGGGTCATTTGACTGTTTAAAGTCACGTTTTCGGGTTTTCTCGAAAAACGCGCTTTAGACTCCGTTAGCGTTTTAACACATTATTTGGATCCGTTTTCTTCCGGGATTTTTCCCACATGTTATTAGTGTGTAATTAGGGTATAAAAATATATTTATAACCCCAGTGAAAGTTTTATACCCCCTAAAATAATTAAATACGCGTTTTCACATTTTGTGACTTTTACGCATTTTTTTTTCTTTTTGGTTTTTATTTCTTCACCAATAATCTTAAGGACTTAATTAGCCTTAGAAAATTATAATTACATAATTAATTAACATATTAAGGTTTGGGGTATTTCAATCTACCCCCCTTAAAAGAACTTCGTCCTCGAAGTTCACACTTCCCATGCATCATTGGTTAGAATACGGGGATTACTTATAACATAAACTTCCATAACAAACATGTTTTACATCACAACCTCGGACTTGATGGTCCGGGTAACACATCCACATCCATATATATATATAACATACTTACATAGTAATCTCGGACTTGCTGATCCGGCTACCTTAACAACATTTACACATACATAACAACCCTTTGACTCTTGGTCTGGGTAACATAACAACATTTAGACTCGTAGGTCTTGATAACATAACAACCTTCAGACACCTAGGTCTGGGTAACATAACACCTTCTGAACTTAACCACATTAGGACTCAAGGTCCAAAATAATAATTATTACACATACCACACAACATGTCTTAGCATGTATATCAACCAGAAATTCCTTTTCCATCTCTTCATGAGTTCGAGACCCATGTAGAGTACATATACGCTGTGATCCCGCAGAACCGGTCGCGATGGACACTCTGGTCCCCGTTCCTTTGGAAGATCAAAACAATCACATACATTTTTAAAATATACTTCTCATGTCACCGGTCAAAAGACAAAGGCTCATACGTCCTCAGCTCGTGAGCAAGTAATACGAAAATATTCTTTATGAGTTTAAGTGGAAATAAATCCTTAGTTGGAAAGTACTAATTTAAAATTCCTTTTTACAAGGTCAAGTAAAGAAATTCTTCCTTTGAGTTACCATTTAAGAATCTTGGAAATATTAATTGAAGTCTTGAAAATACCAATCGAAAATTTGAAAACACCAATCTAAAATCCTTTTTGAAAACGCCATACAACTCCAAGTCCAATTTATGCTAACTGCATCTTATTCTTGATGTGATTATTTGTGACCACTTATAGGGAGTTTCAAGAATCATCCAACCCTGATGTGATCAGCATCAGTGTTGAACTATCTTTCCACCCCAATTTGTGTTCGGCTTCCCTTGATCTCATGATAATCAAGTTTCACCTCCCACTTCATTTTCAACCAACAACTAATTCAAGCATATCCCATTTTCTATCTTTAATCCTTCTAGTCATAATCATTACATCTCCAGGGATAGAACTCCGTCTATCAATCATCATCCAGATTCAACTTAGTTCAAGTTACCTAGGGAATTTAATTCTCACTAGGTTCTATGTCGGCTTCATACCTCATCATAAATCACAACATCGTATATATACATATATCCATATATTTTTTTTATCAAAATATAATACACAATATTACGTTTGTATCATTTGAACATATATTGTCGGGGTTTTAATTCCCCGGGAGTTTTTCTACTCCCTTACACTTATACTTTCACATACATCCGTTAACACAATAAGCACACTTATCACAATGGTATTCGCATCTTCTGTGCGCAATTACCACAATTACACCATGAATGAATGTGTATGTTTATGTAACACACACCAATCATCAAAACAAATTATTTTGTGCTATGCACACCATAGTTCACGTACACTTGTACGGTAAAACACACTAAACGGTTTCGCGCTCTACCCCCCTTAAAAGGGATTACGCCCACGTAATCAATCACTTAATCACTGGTTTATAACGTTCTGCCGTCGTGAAGTGATTTATCTCCACGCGGTTTATTGTACAATATGTTCTGGTTTGAGGATCTTAGCCATATTGGCGGTTTAGTCCCTAACCAAGAATTCTCCTGAGAGCTTATTTAATTCATAACCAGTTTCGATTCTGGCCTGTGAAACTTCTAGGCGTTAATAATTAGCCATTTGCTCATGTTCACTATTCACATTCAACACTCGAATCACTGGCTCACCAGTTTCTGCTGCGCAACTCTAGACAACTTTGGAGCTTAGTTTGCCCCATGTCATTCTTACTGTATTGTACATCTCCGATTATCACCTTTATCTTGGCAATAACGGTTTCTCTACCGACGCGTGGTATCACTTACCATGAGCGAACTCGGTGAGTCACAGACTTACTATCCACTTCCATGATAATTTACTGCATTCCACAATGACTTACTTGATTTCTTCCGACTTACTGTCGGTTGAGTTTGAGCTACTACCTATTGTGTAGTACTCTGTTTATTTCCAACCCTTGAGGTATATTCCATACCGATATTTAATAATCGTATTACTGTAGTCACTTATGCCAATCAAGTACTCCTTGATTGGTACGACCGTGCTTCTCTTATGCATCGGTTTTATCACACCATAAGTCTTGTTCTTCCATCTCAATTGACATTACCCAAACTTCCTAGCTATCTCACTTGATCATTACCGCGCAAGCGCAATACCAAAACACTCAGTCCTATAGAGTGCAGAGGCGTAAACTCTTGACAGTAAATCTCTTATGCGATTGCAATAGGAATTCACACTGAGTTTCCACATATAGTACCGACCGTTGGCTTATTGTCCGGTCTGCGTATCATCACTTATTCTTATGTCCCTTGAGTTTGACTCATAACTGGTCCTATTTGCCACATTATTATTTAACAATACTTATGCAACGGTCGCTTACTGCGCACCGTGCTCTTACTCATTGTATAACATTAACTTACACTGCATCCGCTATTATATTAGCTTCTGCCGTTACACTGTGTTTCGCCACTTAGTTGGCCGACTGCTGAACACGCTATTGTTTTTGAGTCTTTATGCTCTTTGAGCGTTGTTCATTACGCATTTAGCATCACACACCTATGGTGTTGCTATTAGACTTATTACTCTTGCGGTCTCCACAACTGGTACAAACACCTCTTTTCGATTTATTCCTACTCACATCATTCTTGGGTAATAACAACATGGTCAACTCCTAACATGTCTCTTAAACTTGGTTCACTTAACTACCGCTGTTGCGGTGTCACAATATCAATAGGTATCCCCACTCTTAAGGCAGTGGTTCGTTATCCGCTTTACTTATATAACATAAACTTCCGTAATCAATAAAATTTCCTTAACACATTTTACTTGTGGCTTATAAGCCCTATTACCTCGAGCTCTGCTCATTGTAGGCTGTTCACACACATTTACTTCCCGTACATAATACACGGTTTATAGGTTGTATTGGGCTCCATGATTTATTCCCTTCATGGGATGCCCCTTTAAGGATGTCAGACTTTCTCTTGACGTCTTATGCTCAAACTGGGTGTTAGTCTCAACCCTTGCATTTCTGCCACGTTATTCGTTCAACCATTGTTGATCCAAACACCCTTTTAAGGATAACTCCTGGGTGTTATTAGGTTATGCCTTTTCATCTGGCTTGCACTCATTGGTATGTTTAATTTCTACTTCGCCCCGCGTTCTTTGCTGGGTTGAATATCATTTCCAGTGAGATTGATATTCCCTTAGTTCAAGTGATCACTTCGGGAGCCTCATCCCGATCATTGCACATTAACGTATCACAGTAGGCATCTGCTTCGCCATATTTAGACTGGGTACTTACTCCCGCTATATGCTCGTCCTTCAGGTTCCTTATGACATATTCCATGTCCTTACTTACTAATCAGTGCACTTCGCACTTGTTCACCCTTAAACATTTCCTTAGAATACACTTACTAATTCCTTTAGTCTTCCTTAACTTAACTAGGTTCCTTTATTTCAACGATTCGATGTAATCCATTGCTCTTGCTTGACTTTTACTTCGGACCGTAGTATGGAGTCGACTACTTCCCGTGTTCTAGACTCCACTCGTATACATACGTGGGGTATCCTACTGATACATTGCTACTTACCTGACTAACCCATAAGTAGGTCTGTCAGGCCCACAAGCTCCTATCGGAGTGCGGTCGTCCCACATTACAGTTGGTATACTCGTAGTGTCCGTCACACGCCTAGGTGAAGTATTCTGTTGTCAACTCCTCTTATATTATCCTATGATAATATGCATTCCATGCTTCCCGAACTTAATCAAGGGAAAGTTATTCACTGTTGTATTATCATGAACTCAATCCATTCCTCGGATTGTTACCCTTGGGTTTACCGGTTTCCATCCGGTTATCTTAAAAGTAACTGGGTAAAACTTACCTACCATGTGGCACTGAGGCCCGTGTAGGTCTTCTGGTTTGGTTTAAAGAAAAAGGCGAATTAAAATAAAATGGGTTTAAAGAAAATTTGGTTTTGAAAACGGTTTTGAAAATGAATTTAAGTTGAAAGAAAAATTCTGTTGGTTTCACAACGTTTTTGCCTTATTCCAGTCTAGCTTCTTGCTGACTGGTGTATTTCCAAGTACAGAGGTCAGGCTATTAAGCCCTTCCACAGTTATGATGATCCGACTTAACTTTAAGCACTTGTAGTTGTTAAAAAAAATCTCCCGCACAACCTTGTTGTAGCAGCACTTGCCATGGCAAGTGCGCCATGCTAACTGGTTATCGGTTCAATACACACTGGTTGCGGTACTGCTTTCGCCCGCTCTAACATCAGTGGCCTTGCTGGCCCTTACTCGACCTTACAGTCTTAAAGCAATTCCTTGGGTACTTCTCAGTGTCTTCACATGACAACCATTAACTAGGGTGTTTCCCATTCTGGGAGACCCCTTTTTACTTAGTATTGTATCCTCCTCGTACTACGTTGTAGTTCCTTAATCGGTTGGTATACCGTTGGTGTGTTAGTTAACATTGTAGTCCGTAGACACTCGTCTCGGGTTCTACTACTTCATTCAACACTGTTGCACGGTTATTGCTTGTAAGCTGGTTGTCCTCGACTGCTTCGCATGTCGACCCAGGGTGCTGGAAATTCCATTCCCTTATGCATAAGATTCCTCACTTTTCGCTAACAAGAGCGGTTAATATTGTTAAAATGGAGACCGTCTTCGGGATTCACGCCTTTCGGGATCTACCGTGTGACTGGTTCTCCGTACTTTAAGGACACTTAACAACAGCCAGATCGGGTATCCCCGAGTAAGAGAGGACTTTCATCTCTCTGGCGTTCTTTCTGAGTTAGAGAATAGGGTTTGTGGAGGGCGGGATGGATATCGTAGGTATCCAGTACACACTGGTATTCCCTAACTAGCGTACTTCTCACGCTATCACTCAACCCTTAACCCAAAGTACTAAACTCTTAACTCGGTACTTCCTAAGCTCGGTATTTCAGTCATCAGAGCGATACTTCGCTCTGATACCACTTTTTGTAACACCCCAACTACTAACAACACACTTAACAACATATCGCAGCGGAATTCATAACTCACAACATCACTTAACTCTTTGGTGTTACACGCCGTTAGCCACCCACGTGGCTAACAAGGCTAACATACATACATTGTACCGGTCTGATGGATAAATTCCCGAGCGACTACACATAAATCCGTTCCATGTCCAACAGTCATTATACACTTACATTACAGTACCGAGTAATTACCAACTAACGCCGATACATTTTCGGTCTTACTACACCTATAATACATCCACAATTCTCATGACTACCACATACAACACTACCCCTCCTACTCTCGAACGGCTTCCAGTTCCTTGTACCTGAAAAGTATGGGAGCCCCCAAAGGGGGTCAGCACCTTTGCTGGTATGGTAATCCCGCAGCCCGCATGCTACCGGGCCACGCACAACTATTTGTCGTCTTAGCATGCGGTTGATTTATTTCAAACATGCACAAACTCACACACATATCATGCTTATAAGCAAACAATCATTAATAGGGCACAAACACAATTAACACACACACTCAATAACAACACACTTCACTTTATAACATACTCAACTTAATTTCTCTCCTCTGAGAGGATATAACTTTATTTAGGGAATGCCGGGGTGATATAAGCCCGAGCACAACATACATACATTTCCTTTACTTGAGTGGCGGCCTCATATAGGACCGATCACAACATACATAGTTTCCCCCTAACTCCAATAGTGATGAGGTAGGTAAGCCTTGGTTAAGCTTGTGGGTGGTTGTAATTCTAGGAGGAAGAACAACCGTAACATAACAAAGAGGGAGTCGTAGCGAACTTAGGCATCGACACCCTACCAACATTATACATAATTTCCCTCCTAGCCCGATGTGGAGGTCGGGTAGGTAAGCTTTGGCTAAGCTAGTGGGAGGTCGAAATCCAATGAAGGAAAACAACCCTAACATAACAGGATGGGAGTTAATTCACATATATATATTAACTCCCAAACAATACGCGCGACCGGAACGACTGGATTCCTCTCCATACATAACATATACTTATTAGTTAAAGGTTCCCTTATGGAACTTATCACATACATACATCACATAGTTTTACTAACGCTGTTAATCACAAGGGAAATCACATCCCATGTCAGCAACACGGATAACAGTATCCAATGACATCAACATACTAAACGAGTCACATACATCACACATAATCACAACATACACTAACGCACGGATAGCCGCAGTTAGAACGTTCCCGTGGGTTGGGACGTTTATTCCGAATACCGATCTCTTATGTGAACCTAAGGTCGGTTAACTATTATTTAACACATAACTAAGGTTAAGCGGTATCGGAATTAATTACGCCACAATAATGAATTACTGTAAACTCATTTCATGCTTTATCTTGCAAGGTGGCAAACACACAGAAAAACACATTGGCATACAAGCCGGTGTAATCCGGTAGGACACAGGTTGCAAGAAAACCATACCTGTCACCAAGGTCCACTCTATTGTGTCCTCCTATGTTCCTCGAACAATCCTTGAACAACTGGTAACAATACAATTACCTTCATTAACATTGGGGTAATATGTTGTTTAACGTCTATTGCGCCCATAGTTAACCCCGTCATCCCGTTATACTTAATTTACTCTTGTGATCTTAAGTTTACAACTCTCACACCAACCTTAACACTTGTTTACCCACTTTAAGGCCTTTACATGTCACCAAACAAGGCCTAAACATCACATAAAACCATTACCATTCAATCCCCCATCATTAGGAGCCTTAAACAAATTTTTTTTGTGTTTCTCTGGTATGGACCGCCCTCTGGGGCGGTGGCGGTCCCAGGAGCGGTCCACAACAGAAGCTACCCGTTTTTTCGTTTTCTGCATTTCTGCGCACTGGACCTCCCCACAGGGGCGGTCCCTAGGGGCGGTCCAGAACAGAACCCATTTTAAAATCCGTTTTTCTACACATTCTGAACTCCAAATTCATCCAAATTTTTTTCCACTTAGCACAATCTTTCCACATGTTTCCCACATGTTTAAACACCTTAAAACATGCATTAAACCTCTCCAAATCATTGGTTAAACCCTTACTCCAATTCTTGCTCAAATCCACAAATCAAACTCTCACATTTTGCATTCTTTACACTATTTTGCATTTCTTACTTCCTCTTGTTTTTTTTTTACCTCTCATCAAACTTACCAAATCACTCAATGGCCATACTAATTCATTCCTAGACAATGCACCTCTAAAAGCCCACATTCACTCCTTGTTTCACAAGTTACAAACACAAGCTCTTCTTCTTGAAATTCCAAGTTACCAAGCATCATTATGCTACAGATTTTGCACTCTCTTATCTCCATTCTCTATCTACCATTATAAGGCCATTAATCCACTCTACTCAACACTATAACACCAAGGTTCTCCCATTCACTAAGCCATCATCAAAACACTCATTTTCTACCAAAATTTCACCATAACCTCCCCATAATTTTAACATGTTCCCACACATTACTTAGCCGTCAAAAACACTCCAACCAACAAACCCATCCAAAACACTAAACTCCACTTGAATTCATCATTTCCAACAACAATAGCACTCAATGTACATAAACCTTAAAAGCTTGGCTCTTAGGCCCTTAATCAACATCAAATTAAACACTGAATTTCCTCATATTATTCGCAACACCTGCATTTCACTGAACATTTATATTGCACCAAAATAAAACACAAAGTCCTTAAAACACCACATAAGCTTAAGGTAAGTTATTTACCTTGGATTTCTTTCAAACTTTCCCCTCTCCTTACTTCTTGTTCCACAACCGATTTCCAATGGGGTTATTTGCTACACTAATGACCAAATACCATGAATGGTAATGAGCACCATGAAATTAAATAGAGCTCTTGCAACAACCCTAAAATAAGAGGGTGTTTAAGCATAAAAATGAAGAGACTTTACCTCCTACTTCACAATGGGCTTTAGGAATAAAGATGGGTGATCTCCAGCACTTAATGAGGCTTCAAATAAGCTAAAACGAAGAGCAAAACTGGAGCTCAAAACAGAGCAAAAACCGGCCAAGAAAGATGGAGAAATGGAGGGATTTTCGAGTTGTTTCTTACCTTAAACCATCAAAGGGTTGATTAGCTTCAAGAATGGGTGTTTTCCTCTTCAAAATGAGCTACACCCATGGAAGTCAAATGTGGAGTTTGAAGATTTTGAAAGGGGAAAATGATCTCCAAAGCAAGGTGAGTATCTTGGTGTTTGTTTTCGATTTGGACTTGATTTGGTGAGGGAACAAGGAAGGAGAAGGATGGAGTTGGAGCTGCTCAAGAAAATCGCCATTGAAGAAGAGTAGCAGCGAGAGAGAGCTGGAAGGGAAAAAGAAATCGTAAGGGGGAAGGAGAATAGGGAAAGAGAAATTGTGTGAGAAGGAAGATAAAGTAAGTTACTTTTATTTGCTTTTGTCCTTTAGTGAACAAAAGTGAAAGAAGGTATAAAGAGGGAGGTGGCAAAAACGTGACCCATAAGGAGAAGGGGGGAATCAGACTTTACTTTTACAAATAAAGGGGAGTATTTTACTCTTATTACAGTTTACACCCCACAAGTTTACCGGTTTTACACTATTTACTAATCCGGGCCCGTTTTCGGATTTTCTTGTTTTATTAATTTTATTGGTTCTTAAGCTCCCATTAATGTTTAATAATAGTTATATGATCAACCATAATTTTTACGGGGTCATTTGACTGTTTAAAGTCACGTTTTCGGGTTTTCTCGAAAAACGTGCTTTAGACTCCGTTAGCATTTTAACGCATTATTTGGATCCGTTTTCTTCCGGGATTTTTCCCACATGTTATTAGTGTGTAATTAGGGTATAAAAATATATTTATAACCCCAGTGAAAGTTTTATACCCCATAAAATAATTAAATACGCGTTTTCACATTTTGTGACTTTTACGCATTTTTTTTTTCTTTTTGGTTTTTATTTCTTCACCAATAATCTTAAGGACTTAATTAGCCTTAGAAAATTATAATTACATAATTAATTAACATATTAAGGTTTGGGGTATTTCAATCTACCCCCCTTAAAAGAACTTCGTCCTCGAAGTTCACACTTCCCATGCATCATTGGTTAGAATACGGGGATTACTTATAACATAAACTTCCATAACAAACATGTTTTACATCACAACCTCGGACTTGATGGTCCGGGTAACACATCCACATCCATATATATATAACATACTTACATAGTAATCTCGGACTTGCTGATCCGGCTACCTTAACAACATTTACACATACATAACAACCCTTTGACTCTTGGTCTGGGTAACATAACAACATTAGACTCGTAGGTCTTGATAACATAACAACCTTCAGACACCTAGGTCTGGGTAACATAACACCTTCTGAACTTAACCACATTAGGACTCAAGGTCCAAAATAATAATTATTACACATACCACACAACATGTCTTAGCATGTATATCAACCAGAAATTCCTTTTCCATCTCTTCATGAGTTCGAGACCCATGTAGAGTACATATACTGTGATCCCGCAGAACCGGTCGCGATGGACACTCTGGTCCCCGTTCCTTTGGAAGATCAAAACAATCACATACATTTTAAAATATACTTCTCATGTCACCGGTCCGAAGACAAAGGCTCATACGTCCTCAGCTCGTGAGCAAGTAATACGAAAATATTCTTTATGAGTTTAAGTGGAAATAAATCCTTAGTTGGAAAGTACTAATTTAAAATTCCTTTTTACAAGGTCAAGTAAAGAAATTCTTCCTTTGAGTTACCATTTAAGAATCTTGGAAATATTAATTGAAGTCTTGAAAATACCAATCGAAAATTTGAAAACACCAATCTAAAATCCTTTTTGAAAACGCCATACAACTCCAAGTCCAATTTATGCTAACTGCATCTTATTCTTGATGTGATTATTTGTGACCACTTATAGGGAGTTTCAAGAATCATCCAACCCTGATGTGATCAGCATCAGTGTTGAACTATCTTTCCACCCCAATTTGTGTTCGGCTTCCCTTGATCTCATGATAATCAAGTTTCACCTCCCACTTCATTTTCAACCAACAACTAATTCAAGCATATCCCATTTTCTATCTTTAATCCTTCTAGTCATAATCATTACATCTCCAGGGATAGAACTCCGTCTATCAATCATCATCCAGATTCAACTTAGTTCAAGTTACCTAGGGAATTTAATTCTCACTAGGTTCTATGTCGGCTTCATACCTCATCATAAATCACAACATCGTATATATACATATATCCATATATTTTTTTTATCAAAATATAATACACAATATTACGTTTGTATCATTTGAACATATATTGTCGGGGTTTTAATTCCCCGGGAGTTTTTCTACTCCCTTACACTTATACTTTCACATACATCCGTTAACACAATAAGCACACTTATCACAATGGTATTCGCATCTTCTGTGCGCAATTACCACAATTACACCATGAATGAATGTGTATGTTTATGTAACACACACCAATCATCAAAACAAATTATTTTGTGCTATGCACACCATAGTTCACGTACACTTGTACGGTAAAACACACTAAACGGTTTCGCGCTCTACCCCCCTTAAAAGGGATTACGCCCACGTAATCAATCACTTAATCACTGGTTTATAACGTTCTGCCGTCGTGAAGTGATTTATCTCCACGCGGTTTATTGTACAATATGTTCTGGTTTGAGGATCTTAGCCATATTGGCGGTTTAGTCCCTAACCAAGAATTCTCCTGAGAGCTTATTTAATTCATAACCAGTTTCGATTCTGGCCTGTGAAACTTCTAGGCGTTAATAATTAGCCATTTGCTCATGTTCACTATTCACATTCAACACTCGAATCACTGGCTCACCAGTTTCTGCTGCGCAACTCTAGACAACTTTGGAGCTTAGTTTGCCCCATGCGTCATTCTTACTGTATTGTACATCTCCGATTATCACCTTTATCTTGGCAATAACGGTTTCTCTACCGACGCGTGGTATCACTTACCATGAGCGAACTCGGTGAGTCACAGACTTACTATCCACTTCCATGATAATTTACTGCATTCCACAATGACTTACTTGATTTCTTCCGACTTACTGTCGGTTGAGTTTGAGCTACTACCTATTGTGTAGTACTCTGTCGGTTATTTCCAACCCTTGAGGTATATTCCATACCGATATTTAATAATCGTATTACTGTAGTCACTTATGCCAATCAAGTACTCCTTGATTGGTACGACCGTGCTTCTCTTATGCATCGGTTTTATCACACCATAAGTCTTGTTCTTCCATCACAATTGACATTACCCAAACTTCCTAGCTATCTCACTTGATCATTACCGCGCAAGCGCAATACCAAAACACTCAGTCCTATAGAGTGCAGAGGCGTAAACTCTTGACAGTAAATCTCTTATGCGATTGCAATAGGAATTCACACTGAGTTCCTTATCATATAGTACCGACCGTTGGCTTATTGCCCGGTCTGCGTATCATCACTTATTCGTATATCCCTTGAGTTTGACTCATAACTGGTCCTATTTGCCACATTATTATTTAACAATACTTATGCAACGGTCGCTTACTGCGCACCGTGCTCTTACTCATTGTATAACATTAACTTACATTGCATCCGCTATTATATTAGCTTCTGCCGTTACACTGTGTTTCACCACTTAGTTGGCCGACTGCTGAACACGCTATTGTTTTTGAGTCTTTATGCTCTTTGAGCGTTGTTCATTACGCATTTAGCATCACACACCTATGGTGATTGCTATTAGACTTATTACTCTTGCGGTCTCCACAACTGGTACAAACACCTCTTTTCGATTTATTCCTACTCACATCATTCTTGGGTAATAACAACATGGTCAACTCCTAACATGTCTCTTAAACTTGGTTCACTTAACTACCGCTGTTGCGGTGTCACAATATCAATAGGTATCCCCACTCTTAAGGTAGTGGTTCGTTATCCGCTTTACTTATATAACATAAACTTCCGTAATCAATAAAATTTCCTTAACACATTTTACTTGTGGCTTATAAGCCCTATTGCCTCGAGCTCTGCTCATTGTAGGCTGTTCACACACATTTACTTCCCGTACATAATACACGGTTTATAGGTTGTATTGGGCTCCATGATTTATTCCCTTCATGGGATGCCCCTTTAAGGATGTCAGACTTTCTCTTGACGTCTTATGCTCAAACTGGGTGTTAGTCTCAACCCTTGCATTTCTGCTACGTTATTCGTTCAACCATTGTTGATCCAAACACCCTTTTAAGGATAACTCCTGGGTGTTATTAGGTTATGTCTTTTCATCTGGCTTGCACTATTGGTATGTTTAATTTCTACTTCGCCCCGCGTTCTTTGCTGGGTTGAATATCATTTCCAGTGAGATTGATATTCCCTTAGTTCAAGTGATCACTTCGGGAGCCTCATCCCGATCATTGCACATTAACGTATCACAGTAGGCATCTGCTTCGCCATATTTAGACTGGGTACTTACTCCCGCTATATGCTCGTCCTTCAGGTTCCTTATGACATATTCCATGTCCTTACTTACTAATCAGTGCACTTCGCACTTGTTCACCCTTAAACATTTCCTTAGAATACACTTACTAATTCCTTTAGTCTTCCTTAACTTAACGGTTCCTTTATTTCAACGATTCGATGTAATCCATTGCTCTTGCTTGACTTTTACTTCGGACCGTAGTATGGAGTCGACTACTTCCCGTGTTCTAGACTCCACTCGTATACATACGTGGGGTATCCTACTGATACATTGCTACTTACCTGACTAACCCATAAGTAGGTCTGTCAGGCCCACAAGCTCCTATCGGAGTGCGGTCGTCCCACATTACAGTTGGTATACTCGTAGTGTCCGTCACACCTAGGTGAAGTATTCTGTTGTCAACTCCTCTTATATTATCCTATGATAATATGCATTCCATGCTTCCCGAACTTAATCAAGGGAAAGTTATTCACTGTTGTATTATCATGAACTCAATCCATTCCTCGGATTGTTACCCTTGGGTTTACCGGTTTCCATCCGGTTATCTTAAAAGTAACTGGGTAAAACTTACCTACCATGTGGCACTGAGGCCCGTGTAGGTCTTATGGTTTGGTTTAAAGAAAAAGGCGAATTAAAATAAAATGGGTTTAAAAGAAAATTTGGTTTTGAAAACGGTTTTGAAAATGAATTTAAGTTGAAAGAAAAATTCTGTTGGTTTCACAACGTTTTTGCCTTATTCCAGTCTAGCTTCTTGCTGACTGGTGTATTTCCAAGTACAGAGGTCAGGCTATTAAGCCCTTCCACAGTTATGATGATCCGACTTAACTTTAAGCACTTGTAGTTGTTAAAAAAAATCTCCCGCACAACCTTGTTGTAGCAGCACTTGCCATGGCAAGTGCGCCATGCTAACTGGTTATCGGTTCAATACACACTGGTTACGGTACTGCTTTCGCCCGCTCTAACATCAGTGGCCTTGCTGGCCTTTACTCGACCTTACAGTCTTAAAGCAATTCCTTGGGTACTTCTCAGTGTCTTCACATGACAACCATTAACTAGGGTGTTTCCCATTCTGGGAGACCCCTTTTTACTTAGTATTGTATCCTCCTCGTACTACGTTGTAGTTCCTTAATCGGTTGGTATACCGTTGGTGTGTTAGTTAACATTGTAGTCCCGTAGACACTCGTCTCGGGTTCTACTACTTCACTTCAACACTGTTGCACGGTTATTGCTTGTAAGCTGGTTGTCCTCGACTGCTTCGCATGTCGACCCAGGGTGCTGGAAATTCCATTCCCTTATGCATAAGATTCCTCACTTTTCGCTAACAAGAGCGGTTAATATTGTTAAAATGGAGACCGTCTTCGGGATTCACGCCTTTCGGGATCTACCGTGTGACTGGTTCTCCGTACTTTAAGGACACTTAACAACAGCCAGATCGGGTATCCCCGAGTAAGAGAGGACTTTCATCTCTCTGGCGTTCCTTCTGAGTTAGAGAATAGGGTTTGTGGAGGGCGGGATGGATATCGTAGGTATCCAGTACACACTGGTATTCCCTAACTAGCGTACTTCTCACGCTATCACTCAACCCTTAACCCAAAGTACTAAACTCTTAACTCGGTACTTCCTAAGCTCGGTATTTCAGTCATCAGAGTGATACTTCGCTCTGATACCACTTTTTGTAACACCCCAACTACTAACAACACACTTAACAACATATCGCAGCGGAATTCATAACTCACAACATCACTTAACTCTTTGGTGTTACACGCCGTTAGCCACCCACGTGGCTAACAAGGCTAACATACATACATTGTACCGGTCTGATGGATTAAATTCCCGAGCGACTACACATAAATCCCGTTCCATGTCCAACAGTCATTATACACTTACATTACAGCTGTACCGAGTAATTACCAACTAACGCCGATACATTTTCGGTCTTACTACACCTATAATACATCCACAATTCTCATGACTACCACATACAACACTACCCCGTCCTACTCTCGAACGGCTTCCAGTTCCTTGTACCTGAAAAGTATGGGAGCCCCCAAAGGGGGTCAGCACCTTTGCTGGTATGGTAATCCCGCAGCCCGCATGCTACCGGGCCACGCACAACTATTTGTCGTCTTAGCATGCGGTTGATTTATTTCAAACATGCACAAACTCACACACATATCATGCTTATAAGCAAACAATCATTAATAGGGCACAAACACAATTAACACACACACTCAATAACAACACACTTCACTTTATAACATACTCAACTTAATTTCTCTCCTCTGAGAGGATATAACTTTATTTAGGGAATGCCGGGGTGATATAAGCCCGAGCACAACATACATACATTTCCTTTACTTGAGTGGCGGCCTCATATAGGACCGATCACAACATACATAGTTTCCCCCTAACTCCAATAGTGATGAGGTAGGTAAGCCTTGGTTAAGCTTGTGGGTGGTTGTAATTCTAGGAGGAAGAACAACCGTAACATAACAAAGAGGGAGTCGTAGCGAACTTAGGCATCGACACCCTACCAACATTATACATAATTTCCCTCCTAGCCCGATGTGGAGGTCGGGTAGGTAAGCTTTGGCTAAGCTAGTGGAGGTCGAAATCCAATGAAGGAAAACAACCCTAACATAACAGGATGGGAGTTAATTCACATATATATATTAACTCCCAAACAATACGCGCGACCGGAACGACTGGATTCCTCTCCATACATAACATATACTTATTAGTTAAAGGTTCCCTTATGGAACTTATCACATACATACATCACATAGTTTTACTAACGCTGTTAATCACATAAGGGAAATCACATCCCATGTCAGCAACACGGATAACAGTATCCAATGACATCAACATACTAAACGAGTCACATACATCACACATAATCACAACATACACTAACGCACGGATAGCCGCAGTTAGAACGTTCCCGTGGGTTGGGACGTTTATTCCGAATACCGATCTCTTATGTGAACCTAAGGTCGGTTAACTATTATTTAACACATAACTAAGGTTAAGCGGTATCGGAATTAATTACGCCACAATAATGAATTACTGTAAACTCATTTCATGCTTTATCTTGCAAGGTGGCAAACACACAGAAAAAACATTGGCATACAAGCCGGTGTAATCCGGTAGGACACAGGTTGCAAGAAAACCATACCTGTCACCAAGGTCCACTCTATTGTGTCCTCCTATGTTCCTCGAACAATCCTTGAACAACTGGTAACAATACAATTACCTTCATTAACATTGGGGTAATATGTTGTTTAACGTCTATTGCGCCCATAGTTAACCCCGTCATCCCGTTATACTTAATTTACTCTTGTGATCTTAAGTTTACAACTCTCACACCAACCTTAACACTTGTTTACCCACTTTAAGGCCTTTACATGTCACCAAACAAGGCCTAAACATCATAAAACCATTACCATTCAATCCCCCATCATTAGGAGCCTTAAACAAATTTTTTTGTGTTTCTCTGGTATGGACCGCCCCTCTGGGGCGGTCCCGGAGCGGTCCACAACAGAAGCTACCCGTTTTTCGTTTTCTGCATTTCTGCGCACTGGACCTCCCCACAGGGGCGGTCCCTAGGGGCGGTCCAGAACAGAAACCATTTAAAATCCGTTTTTCTACACATTCTGAACTCCAAATTCATCCAAATTTTTTTCCACTTATTGCACAATCTTTCCACATGTTTCCCACATGTTTAAACACCTTAAAACATGCATTAAACCTCTCCAAATCATTGGTTAAACCCTTACTCCAATTCTTGCTCAAATCCACAAATCAAACTCTCACATTTTGCATTCTTTACACTATTTTGCATTTCTTACTTCCTCTTGTTTTTTTTTTACCTCTCATCAAACTTACCAAATCACTCAATGGCCATACTAATTCATTCCTAGACAATGCACCTCTAAAAGCCCACATTCACTCCTTGTTTCACAAGTTACAAACACAAGCTCTTCTTCTTGAAATTCCAAGTTACCAAGCATCATTATGCTACAGATTTTGCACTCTCTTATCTCCATTCTCTATCTACCATTATAAGGCCATTAATCCACTCTACTCAACACTATAACACCAAGGTTCTCCCATTCACTAAGCCATCATCAAAACACTCATTTTCTACCAAAATTTCACCATAACCTCCCCATAATTTTAACATGTTCCCACACATTACTTAGCCGTCAAAAACACTCCAACCAACAAACCCATCCAAAACACTAAACTCCACTTGAATTCATCATTTCCAACAACAATAGCACTCAATGTACATAAACCTTAAAAGCTTGGCTCTTAGGCCCTTAATCAACATCAAATTAAACACTGAATTTCCTCATATTATTCGCAACACCTGCATTTCACTGAACATTTATATTGCACCAAAATAAAACACAAAGTCCTTAAAACACCACATAAGCTTAAGGTAAGTTATTTACCTTGGATTTCTTTCAAACTTTCCCCTCTCCTTACTTCTTGTTCCACAACCGATTTCCAATGGGGTTATTTGCTACACTAATGACCAAATACCATGAATGGTAATGAGCACCATGAAATTAAATAGAGCTCTTGCAACAACCCTAAAAGAGGGTGTTTAAGCATAAAAATGAAGAGACTTTACCTCCTACTTCACAATGGGCTTCTTAGGAATAAAGATGGGTGATCTCCAGCACTTAATGAGGCTTCAAATAAGCTAAAACGAAGAGCAAAACTGGAGCTCAAAACAGAGCAAAAGCCGGCCAAGAAAGATGGAGAAATGGAGGGATTTTCGAGTTGTTTCTTACCTTAAACCATCAAAGGGTTGATTAGCTTCAAGAATGGGTGTTTTCCTCTTCAAAATGAGCTACACCCATGGAAGTCAAATGTGGAGTTTGAAGATTTTGAAAGGTGGAAAATGATCTCCAAAGCAAGGTGAGTATCTTGGTGTATTTTGTTTTCAATTTGGACTTGATTTGGTGAGGGAACAAGGAAGGAGAAGGATGGAGTTGGAGCTGCTCAAGAAAATCGCCATTGAAGAAGAGTAGCAGCGAGAGAGAGCTGGAAGGGAAAAAGAAATCGTAAGGGGGAAGGAGAATAGAGGAAAGAGAAATTGTGTGAGAAGGAAGATAAAGTAAGTTACTTTTATTTGCTTTTGTCCTTTAGTGAACAAAAGTGAAAGAAGGTATAAGAGAGGGAGGTGGCAAAAACGTGACCCATAAGGAGAAGGGGGAATCAGACTTTACTTTTACAAATAAAGGGGAGTATTTTACTCTTATTACAGTTTACACCCCACAAGTTACCGGTTTTTACACTATTTACTAATCCGGGCCCGTTTTCCGGATTTTTCTTGTTTTATTAATTTTATTGGTTCTTAAGCTCCCATTAATGTTTAATAATAGTTATATGATCAACCATAATTTTTACGGGGTCATTTGACTGTTTAAAGTCACGTTTTCGGGTTTTCTCGAAAAACGGCTTTAGACTCCGTTAGCGTTTTAACGCATTATTTGGATCCGTTTTCTTCCGGGATTTTTCCCACATGTTATTAGTGTGTAATTAGGGTATAAAAATATATTTATAACCCCAGTGAAAGTTTTATACCCCCTAAAATAATTAAATACGCGTTTTCACATTTTGTGACTTTTACGCATTTTTTTCTTTTTGGTTTTTATTTCTTCACCAATAATCTTAAGGACTTAATTAGCCTTAGAAAATTATAATTACATAATTAATTAACATATTAAGGTTTGGGGTATTTCATGAATTATTGGAGAACACATGCTATTCAATATCCCGAGGTGGCTGCCATGGCACGAGATGTGCTTAGTGTTCCTATAACAAGTGTTGCTTCTGAAAGTGATTTTAGTATAGGTGGAAAAGCTCTGGATCAGTATAGTAGTTCACTTGATCTTGAGGTTGTGGAAGCTTTAATGTGTTTGAAAAATTGGTTGTTTAGTGGTAAAGGTAAACACTTGTAGCACAGTTATTATTGTGAAATATTATTTGAATATCTGATGTTACATGTGTTAAACAACGAGTATTGTTCTTAAATGATAGATTTGAGCAAATATAATGCTACATTGGAGGCTCTCACAGCTAGTTTGAGCTTAGCAGATAAAGAAGTTAACGAATCATAAGCTTGACTGGTGAAGAAATTTTGGTAGGTTGTAGATGTTGATGTGCTAATAATTACTCCATGATGCTGCTTTTTTCTGAATGAAATAGTTTTTGGCATTTTGTAAATGATACAAAACAAGTGGTGTGTTTAGATGGTGTCTAAGGGTGAACAAAAGTTGAAGATGTATATTTTTTGTAAGTATGATCTTGATGATAGATCTCTTAGTGAATTATGTAGCAGCAGTGCGAATATTGTGCTGCATAATGTTCTTCTAACTGTTATATAGAGCTTGCTGGTGTGTAATGATGTTGCTGGTTAGATTTCCTTGTTCCATTGAAGTGGACGAAACTATGAACAAATTAATCAATTCACTAATTCAAAACCAAGCTAGCTAACTGACTGACTTATAACGGATTGATTGATTGATGGATATATAGTTACCATGCTTGCTAATAATGATACAGCTGCATTTGATACCACTTTCGCTAACAGTTTATACACACACATAATTCGTAGTAGTTCTGATTTCAGATCCTGAAACCTTGGTGTGATCGGATAAGCAAGTAGTAGTATTATACGGAGTTGTTCTAGAGACTTCGCTGGTCTGATTGTTTAATTGATCAGATTTCACCAATTAAGAAGAGATGATATATATTGATAGAAGAAAGAAAAAAATATAGAAACAGACCTGAAGCTGTTGTAGTTGCTGAGAGGAGGAAAGTAATAACATGGTGTTTTAACCCGAATGGTTTTTATTTATGGTTTTTGTGTTTCCCCAATCACTTTTAGATTTCCTACTACATGAAATTTTGACGTTGTATTAAGATATTCTCTATCTAGATTAGGGAATGAATCATTTATTTTTACTTTCGCTCTCTATTGGATTAACCGGGATCATGTATAAATCTAGATAGGAGTCATAAAAAGAAACCTATAGAAAAGCACATGTTATCAGATTTTTGGATTTATAGGAAACTGTGCAGTACTCTGGATTCTTTGTATAACATATCGTTTAAAGTCGATATAAGTTATTGTGTTGGCTAAAAAAATGGGTCGGGTGGGTTGGGTTAGGGTTGAATGATTTTAAGTGGGTTGGGTTAGGGTCATGATTTTTCAACCCGATTATTTTTGGGTTGGGTTGGGTTAATGATATTTTAAATGGGTTTGGTTAGGGTTGATATCAACCCGACCCATCAACCCGAATTGCCAGGTCTAATATTAGCGATTTCAGAAAATTGATTTTACCCCTCCTCACTCTACTTGCTTCACGCTTAACAAGGTGCGACAGATGAAGTTAGTAGCTTTCCTCTGTTTTTTTGTTATAGGTGTTTACAAGGGAGAAGAAGAAGATAAGTTTGGAGTGTAATGTCCGTTCCTGGAATGAAAAAATCACTAGACATAAAAGAATTAGCAGCAGTTCTGGAAATTAATTGTTTTAGCCCTCCTTTAATCTGGTGTATGATGGATCTGCGTTTGCTCCACAAGCAGCAACAGGAGAATTCAGATCTCAGTTCTGGAATGAAATGTCTTCTGCCCCTGCTTCAATCTGGTGTGCAAGATGCAGCAGTTGCAGTAATTTATCGCTTCAGAAGTGTAATACAAGAAGGAAATGAAGGTAGTGCAGAACCAGTAGAGGATAAAGAGATGTACAGAACTGTATGTTCTTACTTCCTGGTTCGCTAGTTGGGTTTGCAAATTACCGTGAGCAGAGAGTGAAGAAAGAAAGGCTGGAACATGTACATTCCTTGATTGCCGGTCAGTTGCGGGCAAGAGGAGAATGAAAGAGGCTTAGGTGTGTATGTTTCTTGTTTGCTAGTTAGGGCTTGGATCAGAAGAGAATTAACAGAGCCAACCCACAAGAAAGAAGAATGGTGCAAGGCATGTATATTCCTGCTCGCTAGTTAGGTTTGCAATTCACCGAGAGTGGAGAGAATGAAGTTCTGAATATGAAGATGAATACGTGGTGCTTTTGCCACCTTTCAATATATTTATGTATTCTTCTCTTTTTTTTCTTTTTTTTTAAAGATGGCTAGTTTTAACTAACTGAATTATACAAAAATATGGGCTCAAATGACTAGTTAGCCTCTCTAAAGAACCAGCAAGTATTTTTGTTAAATGAGCGAGTAGTATTATGCTTAAATAAATTGCTTATTTAATTTTTTTTATGTGACTTAATACCTTACAAGTTTTATTATTTCTTTTATTATGTGATTTATTCCTTAGATATACTCTTAAATTTAAGGATATTTTCATAGTATAATCAAATCAATTAACTATTGTTTTATTTTAGTATATTCTTTAATATACTATATTCCATATATTATATTTCAATCAATTAGTCCTTATATTATTTCCTATTTTACTTTAGGATTATTTAGATTGGTTTAGGGTTTAATACACCCCTTTTAAAATGTTATAAATATTATACATATACTCCATTACAATTAAAATAAACTCCTTTATCCATAAAGAAATTTGTTTATATATAATGAATTCTAGCATACCATTTTGATTTATAAGGATATTTATTCCTATAATGGAGTTTAGTAAACCATATAAAAGGATCATATATTTATTACATGATCCATAATAAGACTTATATATAAATCTTTTTAAATGAATGATCACTATTTTCATGTCAATTTAATAATGTCCTTGTTATTATTTTATGTACTTCCATGTACATTATACATTATGTACATTACATAATATCATTGTTGATGTTTAATTTCTATATTTAAGGTGTTTAATGATTTCCTTTTTTACCCGTACATACATTATACAAAATGTACAGATATGGTTAGATAAATTCTTCATTTTTTTAAACCTCCTCAAGATCATTTATATTTTATTGTTTCTTTTTACATATTAAGATATTTAACCTTTTTAATCACCTTCATTTAATTAGTCTATTATTAATTAGGATAATTTATATTTGAGATATTTCAATCTACCCCCCCCTTAAAAAGGACTTCGTCCCGAAGTCATATTTTTCAAATCAAATAATCTTAGGGAATCAATTCCACTATGTATCCTCAAACTAATTCATTCTAGGGATCAAGTCCCAAAAGGTTCTATACCTATCTGCATATATCGATCCGATATAGCATCATAATTCTTATTGTATCACAAGGTGCATATCTTGCAGGTAGCCAATATTCGTGGCATCACCATCACTAACAATATGCTATCAGTAATTTATAAATCACCATAACATTCACATACACTATAATCAGTGCACACCAAACAAGTATCCTATAAGATATATCGCATAACAATAGTGCAACACAAGTGCACGCACAATCACACCATAACTTTTTGAATATTTCCTCGATAGAGCCCAAGCTCATTATTTACTCATAACTTTGTTCGCTTGTTGAGAGTTTTGGGAATCATCCAACCCCGACATGATCAGTGTCAGTGTTGAACTATCCTTCCACCCCAATTTGTGTTCAGTTTCCCTTGATCTGATTAGGATCAATTTCATCTAATCACATAGTTTTGGACATTCCAATTATTATCCTTTCGTAATTATTGCCACCTTATGATCAATCGATACACAAGTCACACTAGTATAATAAATCTAGTCATAGGCATAAAGAATTCATCACAATCTATGGAACTAAGTCCACTAGGTTCCACATAGCAAATCCACCATACTCGGGTTTACAATGAGTCATATTCCACGTCCTTGGCAATATGCCGCTGGACGATCAGAGTCAATCACTGACTCAATAAACCAGTAGACAAATCAATGCAGTTTCAGCTCTTCTTTACTTGTATCCTCACTCCGGAGCTAATAAGTTAGACGTACTCTATGTCTAGTATTCGCGTTCATGCGCGAAAATAGCCACAACCAAGGTAAGAACATTCTTTTATGTTCTTAGTTCCTATTCGTGTTCATTAGCGCAAATTAAAATATACATATGTTTTGAACAAACATATAGAAATATTATTACAATTACCATAATCATATGACTTGTGCTATGCACACAGTAGTTTATATACTAAAAACGTAAAACATACGTAGAGCGATTTTATGCTCTACCCCCTTAAAATAGATTACGCCCACGTAATCTATGTTCATATTATTCTTGAAACAACGGGTTCAAGTTGTACTCTAACTCCCCTTGTGGTCCTTTCCGCATTATGATCCGATTAGAGGATATTAATCATGTCATGAGCTCTCATAAGAGTTTAAAAAAAATATACCTTACATGGATTTAGTTTAGCTTCTCGGGCTATAATACTTGTATTAGATAAGCTATATATATATATATATTCGATTAGGAGATCTAGATGAAATACATCATTTCTTTCCCCAATTCATTAGGTATATTACACCTATAATATAGGCCCACTCGCTCCGTAGAGCTGTAGGACCCAACGACTTTAGAGCTCAGTTTTCCCTTTTCATTTCCTTAGTGTCTTGCACATTATTTATGTAATCATGTGTTGCCCACAACTCTTCCTGATTTCATTCTAATGCAACAGTGTTTCACGTGGTCTTTACATAATTCTGAAAGCGGAGGTGTCTTAATTGACGTGTGGTATCTTTTATTTTACACGTATTCGATTAGATTTAGATGGTCTATCCAGGTTCTCTGGATCTAGTGTGCATGCACTGAATATATCTTCAAGTGTTTGTATTATCCTTTTAGACTAATTTTCATTCTAAGTGTCAAAGTGTGACATCGAGCTATATACCTAGTGCCTTATGCCCTTATCTCGAAAATCTTGAGACGACCCCGTTGACATATTCACTAAGATAATCCTTGGTATCTCTTGGTTCTAAGTCAACTCATCCCGACATAATTTTGTTAATTTCTATACCTACTCTACTCGGTATTCCTTCCCTGATAGCAACCTTGCATCTTTGTGCGTCGGTCTGTCCGTAATTTTCGTATGGTTCACCCTGTTTTTAGCCACGGAATCCATTCATAGTGCTTATAAACGTGTTCTATATTTTTCCGGTATTTAATACGGACTTGCTCTTTGGCGGTCGAGGCATTCGCCCCATGGTCTATTATAACCTTCTCCATGTTGATCCATTAGAAATGTACTTGTACATTTTATGTCCCTGAGTGGGTGTGCAATGATGAGCATTGTATGTCTTTGTGGAGTATTCCCTCAAACAGCCTAGGCTGTTGTGTAGTTCGCCTTCAATTTAAGTTCCTCATTATCGAACTCTTTTCGAGTTTCACTCATCTGAACCTACCTACATATTTATTTCTGATGGTTTCTTATCAAGGTTGCTTCCGTGCACGCCATGTTTTTGTTGATTAGATGGCTATTTGTTACTGTGGCATGTATGGAGTATTCGCTCTCTAGCTTACGGTATCCACTAGTGTACTAGCTCTGCATTCGCATATGCATACCAGTGTCATTATGTTTAGCCCTCTTTGGGTTCATACGTACTAATGCTCCTAGAACTTGAACCTGTGGTTACTATTACATCATACAACATTGCTGCTTTGTTTCTAGTGTGTAAAATAATTCTCCTTATGCCCTTCTCTCAGGTAGCATTTAGTTAATAATATCCTCTTGGAGTTGCAAGAATCGTGCTATTATAAGCAAATCTTTGAGTCTTGTAGGATTCCATATATTTATTCACCCATTTAACAGGGTTTCATTGTCCTCATCATTAAGTCGGCTTCCTTGTCTTTGGAAATTCCTTACACTACTGTGTTCTAACTACTCCTCTGTGATTTACGACCTTCTGTCGTATTTCCATCAAGATATTCTTGATTTATTCAACCTTGTTGGTTTGACTACGACCTTCCTCATCAATTTGCAGTTTGCCTTGTCAGGATTGTGTCTCTGACTTTGACATAGAGTTGATTACCTCCTGGGTTCTTACACTACTCGTTTACATACATGGGGTACCTTACTGATACATTACTACTTACCTAACTAACTTATAAATACTTTCGTCAAGCCCACAAGCTCCTAGGAGTGTGGTCGTCCCATGTCTCGTTATGTGCACTCGTAGTGTCCGTACCCGGTGGTTATCACACTCTTAGTCCCGGCAATTTTCATTGGAGTATTAAAATGTCGACTCTAATCAACTAGTTGGAATGACTTTGGAGGGTTCTCTCGTTCTATGGGTCCTTGGCCCAATATACATGACCATTAGTTTCTTTTTCAATAAGTGGTTGCGACTTAGCGCCCTAACAGTGTGGTTATACTTATAATATGTAGTGGTTTAAGGGTGGATTCGTCCTCTACCCGTTGGTGTTATATTGACGACTCCCGCATAAATATTTAAAGGATTTGTATCCGCTTGTATTCACGAGTTTGAGGTTAGTTCATGGCTCAGTAAGCCCTTCCTTGGAGTTGCTCGTTTCTTGAGTTTCACATGCTCGTTATCTGGTTCTCATGAGTGAGGATTAGTGTTCGTTCACTGTTTCGAGCTCTTGCTCATCTCTAGGTCGTTTATGCCGCTTATGGTATGTGTTTATAGTTTTTGAACTCTACCCGATCAATTGGGTTACATCCTTTGGTGCAGTCCCGGACTCTATGGTAAAGGTTCATGTTTCCCAGTTATGGGGGTCTTTTGAAGTCTGATGTTAATCAATGCTCATAATTTGTCATTTCTTGTTGTAGGTGTTGTTACTTTAATGGAATATATTGGGAGGTTGTCGGAGGTGATACTTTTACACTTCTAGACTCGTGTCCTACTAGTGGTATATCGGATATCTTTATTTAGGCTTATGCCTTTTTGATGTCTAGACTTGATGTCCTTTATTACAATGCATACTTCCATCCCAATATCTTGTTCGTTCTTTGTTGGCTAAGGCACTCCTCTCTAAAGATAGCACCTGGGTGTTAATGGGTCAGGCAGGTAACGCTAGTTAGCGTTTACGACTGCCATCGGTTTAAGTAATACGTGCCTTGCGGTATAGCATCCTCGATCCTTCTTTTCGTGGTCATCATGTTCCCGACATTATGGTAGGTTATCTTTTTACTGGAGTTTAACGGCATCGGTGGTCTTCTATCTCGATCCTATGGAGGACTAACGTGCTTTTCTTCTTCCCAAGTATTGATTGTATCATTGGCGTGCGCTGTTGTGGGCATAGCATCAGCCCTGATCCTTACCTGATAATATTTTATCTACAATTTTTCTATGAGTTTGGGAATGAGTTGTTACCTTGAGTACTCATGTCTGATCCATTATCCATGTAATTGATGTATTCTAGTTAGCGTTACAGCTTGAGCAGCTCGGCTCGTTGCTCCCCAATCATCGTTAGTGACGGTAGTACATCTAAGAAGGGTTATAAAGTTTATGTAAGGTCATGTTGGTCCTAAGGACTCAACACTTATCACCGGTAGTGATTGGCATTCGATGCCGGTACGGTTATGGTGTTTGGCTTATAAGCCATAGTTTAAGACTCACTAACATTTAAACTGGTGTAGTTTGCTATGGTTGGACTCATCAGGTCCTTCCAAGGGTTTATAGGCCTCCAGCCTTAAGGATTTGGCGACCCTATCCTATGACAAGTTGTGTGTTGTCACCTCGTTGTGTGACGGGTTTGTACAGAGTTCAGTATTCACCGGTAGTCATGGTATTGTATCCTCTGGTCTATACGGTCTTTAGAATTGGTTGTGATTGCAGCACTTGGTGTAGCAAGTGCACAATGTAGGTGGATTTGCTGGTGTGAAGGTATCGTAGTACTCGCAGTAGCAAGTGTACTTTGCAGTTTGAATCATTGCTACAGTGATTATTATAGCACTTGTTATGGCAAGTGCGCCATATAGGCAGAACAATCCCTATGGTATTCCAGTTGTGGCATTTCCTTTCGATTCTCCTACGTTGGGTAGTCTTGTCGACCATTCCCTTGCCCGCTTGATTTAGGCGGTTATCTATGATTTTCCATTATTATATCCCTCGTTAATATGTTGCTCAATCTGTGGAGACTCTTTTTTTAACTTTCCTCGCTTCATTCTTGATATTGATCCCCACGCATTTGTCGTGGTTTTACCGCCTTGATTATTCTTTTATTTCATGCACTTCAAGTGCACTGGTTAGTGATCTTTTCCTCATCATGAAATACCCCAAACCTAGTTATGTTTTAAACACCTAAATAGGGTGTAACAAGACTAAAAAGAGTCTTAGAAACCTTACTAAACAAATTTAAACAAAAGAAAACAAATGTGTTTTAAAGTCAATAAGAGCTAAAATGTGCTCTAAGCTTGGGATAAACTTGAGTAAGACCTAATGAGCTTACCAAGACCTCATTTATATACTAATGAACTTATTAAACCAATTACTAGAGAAAACCAAGCTTGAAAACAAGTTAAACACAAAATGTGCTTTAAGAAGTCTTAAAGCACGTTTTTGAAAAATTGTCTTGTAAATGAGTTTTGAATGGCTAAATGTCCATCAGTACTCTTAAATATATATGTGTACTATATAGTATCACATTTGGGTGGCTATATTAGTGGGAAATCAAAAAATTTCACTTCTAAGTGCCTTGTTTAGGTGAATAGTACTTTTTATAAGCTAGTTTATAACATATGTTGTATTAAGTAACTAAATTGACAAACAAAGACTAAAATGCCCTTATACTAATAAAGGGGGCCGGTTTTTATAAGTGTGGTGACTCACCACTCTCTAGTTAAGGTAATAAGTAATTAAAGCAAACTAAGTAAAACTACTTTTTACTTTATAACATAAATATCTTCTAAAAGCAACTTCTATCTTCATTCTCATTTCTTTCCTTCATTCCCACGGTTTGCACACACCTCTCTTCTTCTCTTCTTCCTTCTTCCTTCTTTTTCTTGTTCTCTCTCGGTAATACCACTATCACCATGGAAGTTCCAACTTTGACCACTTGTTAAACCGCTCACTTGTCCAAATCAAAAACAATACCACCAATCTCTTCCTCTCATCAAGCTCTTCATTCCTACCTTCTCAAACTCCAAGAGCTCCATTTCGCCAAGGTGTTCCACCATTGAAGTAGCTTGAGCTTATATTTTGACATATTATTACTCTCCTTTGCTTCTAGGTAAGGAATCTCAAACAAAAATCAAGTTTCCTCCTTGTTTTTGTCATGTCCGAAAATACACATTGATATAGCTCATTGTGTGACTTTGTTCTAGCTTCATTTCAACTCTTCATGGACTAGGTGGAGTCCTCTCTGTTATATATTCAAACTCTCTTCAAAGATCAAGGTAAAACAACTACATTAATACTTTTGAAAAATGTCAAATTAGGGTTTACAATGAGATGAAGCTTATAGCTTGAATACTCATTATAATGTTTGTATATTGTTTAGAACTTGTCAAAGAATCAAAATACCATACGGTTTTGTAAGGAAACAAAGGAAGTGTGTTGGAAAGAGAGGTAAATCTACTACTTAATGTTGTTTAATGCCTTAGGAGAAATGAGCTATAATTGCTTATTAAACTACCTAAGAGCACATGGTAAATGACCTAGTAAATGTTCTCAAGGAGACTAGTAAAATAACATATGTCTTGTTGTATGTAATCGCAGGTTAAAGGCATATATATTGTGGAAATTCAGTGTTTAAGATTTAAGCACTTTAAGGCCTAAGAGCCATGCATTTTAAGGGCCTAAGTGCCATGCAATTTAAGTTATGCCTATATTGTGATGTAGTGTGAATTTGGTGAAGTTGTGTAAGAAAGTATTCTTGGTGTTCTTAGTGTTCTAGGATGATTGATGATGAAAATAATGTGCTAAGGTGTAACAAATGCTAGGAGAAGCTATTCGAAATTTAGGAAATGCATAAGGAGTTCAATGTTGTAAAGGAATTATGATGAACTAGGAAGTGTTCTAGAGGGTAATAAAGACTTAGGCATAATCTTGAGTTTTAGTATGTACCAAAGTCATTTTGGACTTAGGTAAGACTTAGGCAAACTGGTAAAATAAGGAGGAAGTGTAAACTTGGAAAAAATTGTTAAGATGTATATAAGGAATTAGTTGTGAAAGCTGATGCTTGGGAGATGATGTTAAAATAAGGAGAAAGCATTTGGGATAGTAGTTATCTTAGGTATGAAACACCACTTGAAAAACTAGGAGAAAATATTGTAAGTGTTAGGAATTTCGTGAAGGAATAAGTAAAGGCTAAGGATTTAGAAAATGAGTTTTATGAGTGTTTAAGGGTGTCTTAAGTTTGTTTCAAGTGCCCAAATGAGGTTAGGGAGTACTAGGTTATATGGGGTGAAGTTTGGAGTTGAATGCAAAAAGGAAAACAAAGATTTGGGGCCGACCGGACTTGCAAGCTCGGTCGGGACCTGTTTACCCCTGCGAGAATTAGTTTCTGGAATGGACCCGGGCTTAGGACCGGACATGGACAAGTCCGGTCGGGCTAAATTTACAAAGAGAATAACTCTCTGGAATAGACCGGACATAGACCGGACATACAAGTCCGGTCGGAGTAGAAAATTTTGTACGGATTGAGTTACTGGAATCGACCGGACATGGGACCGGACTTGACAAGTCCGGTCGGACCTAAAACTTGTAAAAAAAAAAAAAAAAAAACAGAAAAGAATGTGACTTATGTAGTTAACCCTAGGGTGTAAATGGAGGTACCTAGGGTAAGATAGGCATTTAAAACATGTCATACAAACATGTTAAATACTTAGTAAGTTTGAAGTTAAATAAATAATTAACCGACATTACTAATGTGTTTGGATTCTCTCAAGGTGGAAATCAGTCGAGGCAAGGCCAAGGTATGGTTTTCTTGCAGTCTGTTGCCTACGGTTTACACCGGCTTGTGTGTTGTTTGTTTTTCTGTGTGTTTATACTTGTAAGATTAAACCATGTAAAGAGTTTACAGTTGTTAAATATTACTATGTTGTTAAGCGTGACTCTCTCTTCCCATGTGTGTCTAACAAGACTTGACCTATTATTGTGGATTGTTTGTTGAGTTCAATGATGAACTATAACAAGGCTAACGGGGGAAGTGAGGAGTCCGGTCTGTTCCGGCCACGCGTGTGAGTATGGGAGTCGATGTCATAACCGGTTCGATTCTCTCTGTATGTTATGGTTAAGTTTCCAATTTGGTTTCTAACCTTCCCTTTAGCTTAACCAAGGCTATTTTACTGACTCACGTCGGGCCACAGGGGCATACTATGTGTTTTGTTTCGGTGTGCTTGGATCACTATATCCGAGGCACCTTGTGTTAAGTTAACCGTTCAATCTAACCGGACGGTAACGAGTTGTGTAACGAGCAAGGTATGAGCATGGCAACATTCTCTAAGCTCTCAATGGGGACTAACTGTGTTGGTTCTCTTCCAAAAGGAATTGTATGTTGTGATGTGTGTTATGATGTGTACAATACCTGTGTTATGTTATATATGTATATGTTGTGTGTTTTAAAATAAATATCATGTCATCATGACAATTGGTTGCGCGTATCCCGGTAGCCGATGGGCTGCGCGTTAGCCATACCAGCAAAGGTGCTGACCCCCTCGGGGGCTCCATATTTTTATTGCAGGATGAGGATCGAAGAGGCAGAGTGGCTCTAGATCCTAGAGAGTAGTTTACTTTTGGAGTACTTTTGGATGTTTGCCCGGGATGCGCCTGTGCTCCCGTGGCGTATTATATACTTGTTATGGTGGATTACAGTGATGGTATACAGTGAAGGATTTTGTAAATACTCGGTATTATATTGTTATATATATGGTTGTTAGTTCTATGCTCGGGAGTCTGATCATCAGACCGGTACAATTGTATTTATTCAGCCTTGTTAGCCACGTGGGTGGTTGACGGCATTGTAGCACCAATCGTTTAGTTACCGTTTAGTTGTTTATTTTCCGCTGCGATTCCAAGTATAGTTATGTGCGTAGTAGGGGTGTTACAAAAAGTGGTATCAGAGCGAAGTATCGCTCTGATGACTAGAATACCGAGCTTAGGGATATACCGAGTTAGGAAACCTAACTACAGATACCTAAGTGAACAGATTTGGAAAGGTTACCACTAACTAAGTGTGGAGATACCTTATTATCGGGAAGCGTTACATCGTTGGACCGATAAGTGTGCAAGCATAATGCTAATGAATGTTCATATGAATTCAGATGGCAGGTAGACCGCGAGGTCGAGGCCGCGGGCGCGGTACTGGAGATTGGGTGACCAGGGCGATGATACTACGGCCAGACTATGGCTGAGGCAGTTGCAGCCGCCGTAGCCCATGGTACCCATTAGTTGCTGCTATACAGCAAGGGCAACAGCCCGGAGTTCAGCCACCACCACCACCGCCACGAGAGACCAATTGGGTCAAGGCGTTGGCTGATCTGAGGCCGCCCTCATTCAGTGGGGAGACCGATCCCCGTAAGCTCGAGGCATACATCTCCGAGATGGAGACCGCCTTCGAAACCCTAGCACCACCTGAGCAGGTCAAGGTACGACTTGCTGCTTACTACTGAAAGGCTCGGCACAAAACTGGTGGAAGCTTGTGCGCGAGGGTAGAGTTGCTGATCCGACATTCCAGTGGAGGGAGTACACGGCTGCTGCGAGCCAAATACTACCCTATACATGTGCAAGAGGCCAAGCGCCTGGAGTTGGACAACCTGAGACAAGGGGATAAGATGACGGTAGATGAGTACTACTCAGCCTTCATCGGACTTATCCACCTGCTACCGGATCTGGGTTACTCAGACCGGATCCTTGTGAACCGTTTCTACAACGGACTGAACTATCGCCTACGCTACGGCATGGGGCCTACTGGATATACCACCTTGCAGGTAAAGGAATTACAGTGTAATGTGAATAAGTGTGTACAATGTGTTAATGTGATTTTTATTTGGCGGGGCATAACTGACACCCTAAATATAGGAGTGCTATCATGCCGCTGCTATCGTGGAGATCACCGTCCGTCTGAGGGACGAGGAGAGTGCGCTCAAGCGCAAGGCTCAGAACGAGGGCCAAGGCACGCAAGGCAGTGGGGAGGGAAGAAGAAGAAATCATACCCCAGTCCCAGAAAGGACAGCAACAGGGTGGCAAGGGCCAGACCCAGACCACCACTGCTGATGAGCCTCTGCAGCTCACCTATGCGTATGCGGCCAAGCCCCTACGTTCTTACCCACCTAAGGGTAATTGTCTAAACCTGTGTGATTTAGAGTATATGTTAATAAGTTGTGAAACAAGTATTAATGGTGTATTGTGATAGCAGCTAGCACGGGCTCTGGACCGGAGCGCCACTATTACTGCAAGTGGTGCAACGGCGACCACCCCGGCAAGGACTGCAAGGGTAATGATGTTCAGTGCCGGTACTGTAAGAAGATGGGTCACCGCGACCATGAGTGCTGGCAGAACCCGAACAGTAGGAACTTCAGGCCCAAGGGGCAATGGAAGGGTAAGGCCACTGCGACCACCGATGGCCAGAAGACGGCGAACCAGCCACCCCCAGATCAGAGGTACACGGAGTCCCAGAAGGGGAAGGGGTCGGGGTCCAACAAGGCCACCCTGAATGTGGTGGACCGGTCTGAGGCGCCAGGGCCCTCTTCTAGACCAGGTACCGCCTAAATTGTTGCTGAAATAAGTGTCTGCATACCGCATTTCATGCATGTGTGTGAGTGAGTTTAAATAAACAACCATGTGAGTGAATAATAAAGTATAGTGTGAGATTTACCTAATTAGAGTACTCTAAACTTAAAGGAACTTTCAATATATGTTATCCAATCCCACCCACACCGAACCCTGGAGAAACCACCATCAACATCACCGACTTTCCATTGGAGCAATGTCAGGTCATCCAGCCAGGTATGATACTTCTAAATGGATACCTGACACCGGAGGCACAATCCATATCATCAGACGATGCGACGAACTTGGAGCAAAACCAGGAGGGTTTTACACACCCGAATACCCGAACGGAGCAAGGATGCAATTGAAGATGATGTGCATGGGTAAGGACTGGAACCCTTACACCAAGTCATATCAAGAAGTACGAGCTGAAGATGGAGCAACAGTAGCAAGTATACCAGAGGAGTTCCATGCGGTCGTTAACCACGCCGTGGGAATTGCTCAACAAGTTGAAGCGGATTCAATTCCAAGTGTAAAAGCAGATTTATGCATTGTAAACTTCTACCAGAAAGGTGGACGGTTGGTATGCACCAAGACAAGGACGAGTCACCCGAGTCTCTAAGTAAGGGAGTACCCGTGGTGTCTTGGTCCATTGGTGACACCGCAGTGTTTGTGTATGGCGAGCAGAAGCGTGCTGACCTCGCAAAGAAGCTATTGCTAAAATCGGAGATGTATTAATCATGGGTGGGCAATCAAGGATGCTATACCATGGCATCAGGAAGATCAAACTGAATACCGCACCGTCGGCAGTGATCAATGCCACACACATGAAACCCGGACGTTGAATTGACCTTCAGACAGTTTTAAGCCTTGTATAATTATGTGACAAACCAGTATGTATTAAGGATGTTGTAAGTGTGAATCATGGCGACAGTATAAGCCAATGAATGTTGTAAAAAGGAGTGTGTTAATGAATAAAGTGGAGTTGTTTGAAGCATATAAACCGTGTTGTTACCCAATACTTATTAGTTTGCCAATGAATTAGGCTGTGCACTCGGAACGGGAGGTATACTGAGTGTCTGCAATAAGGCAGAAGCCGGCAAGAGCGGCACAATCCTCACCGGTACCTTTCCAGTGAATGGCGTGGATGCATCGATCTTGTTCGACTCTGGAGCCTCACACACATTTATTTCGCTATCATTTGCGAAGAGGCTGGGGTTAGATGGTGAAGAGATGCCAGACTTCGTGGTTACTCTCCCGTCGAAAGAGCGGATCCGATGTACCCGTACTACCGAGGTGCTATTGTTCAATCAGGGGTGAAGAGTTTCCGATCGACTTGATAGAGTTCGACGGACTAGGCTTTGATGTGATTGTCGGGATGAACTGGTTGGAGCGGCACAAGGGCAGAATCCTGTGTGCCGAGCATCGACTGCTTCTTCGGAGTCCATCTGGGGTTACCATATCTTACCGCCAGAGGCCCAGGGAGCCTTCGACTCAGATCATCACCGCCATGGCTATGTATCACGAGTTACGACGAGGGAGTGATGTATACCTCTGCTATGTCCAGGACATAGAGAGAGACCCTGAGTTTAGCCCAGATGTGCCGGTAGTGTCGGAGTTTCCTGATGTATTTCCTAAGGAACTGCCGGGCATGCCGCCAGCACGAGAGGTTGAGTTTGAGATTGATCTAGTTCCGGGCACCGGACCCATTGCGAAAGCACCTTACCGTATGGCTCCAGCAGAATGACAGAGCTCAAGGAGCAGCTGAGAGACCTACTCGACAAGGGCTTTATCCGCCCTAGTGTGTCACCATGGGGAGCGCCGGTCCTCTCGTGAAGAAGAAGGACGGTAGCCTCCGCCTATGTATTGATTATCGGGAGCTGAATGCTGTTACGGTGAAGAACCGTTACCCCTTACCACGCATCGACGATCTATTTGATCAGCTTAGGGGAGCATCAGTATTCTCCAAGATAGACCTACGTTCCGGATATCACCAGATTGCCATCCGTGACAGTGATATAGAAAAGACAGCTTCAGAACTAGGTATGGGCACTATGAGTTCACCGTTATGCCGTTTGGCTTATCAAATGCACCAGCAAGTTCATGGACTTAATGAACCGTTTGTTCCAAGATCAGTTGGACAAATCAGTGGTAGTCTTCATCGATGACATACTTGTGTATTCGAAATCGAAGGTGAGCATGAAAGCCACCTGAGATGTATTGCAAATTGAGAAAGAATCAGCTGTATGCTAAATTTTCTAAGTGTGAATTTTGGTTGAACCAAGTATCATTCCTTGGACATGTGATTCTGAGGCCGGGATCGCTGTTGATCCGGCAAAGATAGATGCAGTGCGCACCTGGCCTAGGCCGAAGACAGTTACCGACATCAGGAGCTTCCTCGGTCTGGCAGGTTACTATAGGAGATTTGTGAAGGACTTCTCCAGTGTCTCGAAGCCGATGACTTCCTTGATGAAGAAGGATGCACCATTCGAGTGGACAGTCGACTGTGAGAGGGCTTTCGCGAGTCTCAAGGATGCTCTGACATCTGCACCGGTTCTGACATTACCAGACGGTCCAGATGGTTTTGAGGTCTATTGCGACGCATCAGGCAGGGGTATGGGTTGTGTGTTGATGCAACACGGGAAGGTCGTGGCTTACGCCTCCCGACAGCTGAAGAAGCATGAGGAGAACTACCCTACCCACGACTTAGAGTTGGGGGCCATTGTCTTCGCACTGAAGATATGGCGACATCACTTGTATGGGGTAAGTGTGACGATCTATTCTGACCACAAGAGTTTAAAGTACTTGTTCACTCAGAAGGAGTTGAACATGAGGCAAAGAAGGTGGGTTGAATTTCTGAATGATTATGACATCAATTTACAGTACAAGGAGGGTAAGGCAAATGTGGTAGCTGACGCATTGAGTCGCCGAGCACACTCTCTCCATTCGCTAGTCTCTCATACTGGCTTGGTTGAAGAGGTGCGGAGTGCTCAGATGACGGATCAGTACATGATGGAGATCAGACAGAAGCTTATGATGGCACATTCGAGGGTCAGAAGTATGACTTCAGACTCCACGATGATGACCTGATTAGGCTCAATGGCAGATTGTGTATACCCAGGAGTAGCGCTGAGCTGAAGGAGCGCATATTGAGTGAATCCCATTGTTCTACTACTTCGATTCACCCCGGAGCTTCAAAGATGTATAAAGGTATGAAAAGATACTTCTGGTGGGCTGGAATGAAAAAGGATGTAATGACTATGTGTTGAGGTGTCTCACTTGTCAGAAGGTCAAGTTTGAGCACCGACGGCCTGGTGGTATGGTGCAGCCAATGCCAGTGCCGGAGTGGAAGTTCCATGACATATCTATGGACTTCGTGTAGGGCTTCCGCCTACAAGGGGAGGTCTGAATATGATTTGGGTGGTAGTTGACCGACTGACCAAGGTGTCTCGATTCATTCCGATGAAGGACACCTGGAAAGTGGCAAGATTGGCAGAATTATTCGATAAAGAGATTGTTAGACATCATGGTGTACCAAAGACGGTATCTGACAGAGATACCAGATTCTTATCCAGATATTGGAAGTCTACACGAGAGGCACTTGGTACTGAACTGAAATTGAGCACGGCGTTTCACCCACAGACCGATGGTCAGAGTGAGCGCACCATACAGACACTTGAGGATATGCTACGTGCATGTGCACTTGACTTTCAGACCAGCTGGATTGATAAGTTACATCTGATCGAGTTTAGCTACAACAACAGTTATCATGCATCGATCAAGATGTCTCCCTTCCAGGCATTGTACGGTAGACCATGCCGCACGCCATTATGCTGGGATGAGTCGAGTGAGACGGTCATTATAGGACCAGAGTATCTTGAGCAAGTTCAGGCAGAAGTTCGCCAGATCAGGGATAATATGAAAGCAGCTCAGGATAGACAGAAGTCGTACGCAGATGTGCGCCGACGTGACCTGGAGTTCGCCGTGGGCGATCAGGTATTTTTGAGAGTATCCCCCATGAAGGGAGTATTTCGTTTTGGCCAGAAAGGCAAGTTGAGCCCAAATATGTGGGTCCTTATGTTGTGACGGAGCGGATCGGCCCGGTAGCTTATAGACTTGATTACCCGCCGAGCTGGGCAAGGTACATGATGTATTTCATGTGTCCCAGTTGAAGAAGTATATGTCTCATCCGTCTCATGTGCTTCAGCCTGAAAGGCTAACTTTAGAGCCGACCATGCGATCAGTGGAGACTCCGGTACGGATTCTGGACACTAAGACTCGAGACACTCGCCATAAGTCTGTGAGACTGGTGAAGGTCTCTGGTCTAACCAGGACGTTGAGGAGGCCACTTGGGAGCTGGAAGATAAGATGAAGGCGAAGTACCCGTCGTTGTTTACTTCTTAGTTTGTATGTATAGGGTACGGGGCGTACCCCTATTTAAGGGGGGTAGAGCCGTTTCGGTTATGTATATGACATGTATTTGAATACATTGTCTGTGTTGTGTTGTCATGTTAATGTTACAGACCGCTGAGTCTGAATGATGTTGTTGTTTTGTTGTTTGGACCATGTGTCCGATATGATGTAAGATGTTGTTAATGTGATATAGAAGTGTTGTTAATATGTGTTCTCATGTTCTAATGTTTAAAGTTATGTGGAAGTATGAACTTTGGGGACAAAGTTCTTTTAAGGGGGGTAGATTGAAATACCCCAAACCTAGTTATGTTGTTTAAACACCTAAATAGGGTGTAACAAGACTAAAAAGAGTCTTAGAAACCTTACTAAACAAATTTAAACAAAAGGAAACACAAATGTGCTTTAAAGTCAATAAGAGCTAAAATGTGCTCTAAGCTTGGGATAAACTTGAGTAAGACCTAATGAGCTTACCAAGACCTCATTTATATACTAATGAACTTATTAAACCAATTACCAAAGAAAACCAAGCTTGAAAACAAGTTAAAACACAAAATGTGCTTTAAGAAGTCTTAAAGCACGTTTTTGAAAAATTGTCTTGTAAATGAGTTTTGAATGGCTAAATGTCCATCATTACTCTTAAATATATATGTGTACTATATAGTATCACATTTGGGTGGCTATATTAGTGGGAAATCAAAAATTTCACTTCTAAGTGCCTTGTTTAGGTGAATAGTACTTTTTATAAGCTAGTTTATAACATATGTTGTATTAAGTAATTAAATTGACAAACAAAGACTAAAATGCCCTTATACTAATAAAGGGGGCCGGTTTTTATAAGTGTGGTGACTCACCACTCTCTAGTTAAGGTAATAAGTAATTAAAGCAAACTAAGTAAAACTACTTTTTACTTTATAACATAAATATCTTCTAAAAGCAACTTCTATCTTCATTCTCATTTCTTTCCTTCATTCCCACGGTTTGCAAACACCTCTCTTCTTCCTTCTTCCTTGTTCTCTCTCGGTAATACCACTATCACCATGGAAGTTCCAACTTTGACCACTTGTTAAACCTAGCTCACTTGTCCAAATCAAAAACAAATACCACCAATCTCTTCCTCTCATCAAGCTCTTCATTCCTATCTTCTCAAAACTCCAAGAGCTCCATTTCGGTGCCAAGGTGTTCCACCATTGAAGGAGCTTGAGCTTATTTTTGACATATTATTACTCTCCTTTGCTTCTAGGTAAGGAATCTCAAACAAAAATCAAGTTTCCTCCTTGTTTTTGTCATGTCCGAAAATACACATTGATATAGCTCATTGTGTGACTTTGTTCTAGCTTCATTTCAACTCTTCATGGACTAGGTGGAGTCCTCTCTTGTTATATATTCAAACTCTCTTCAAAGATCAAGGTAAAACAACTACATTAATGTTTTTGAAACAATGTCAAATTAGGGTTTACAATGAGATGAAGCTTATAGCTTGAATACTCATTATAATGTTTGTATATTGTTTAGAACTTGTCAAAGAATCAAAATACCATACGGTTTTGTAAGGAAACAAGAAGGAAGTGTGTTGGAAAAGAGGTAAATCTACTAACTTAATGTTGTTTAATGCCTTAGGAGAAATGAGCTATAATTGCTTATTAAAACTACCTAAAGAGCACATGGTAAATGACCTAGTAAATGTTCTCAAGGAGACTAGTAAAATAACATATGTCTTGTTGTATGTAATCGCAGGTTAAAGGCATATATATTGTGGAAATTCAGTGTTTAAGATTTAAGCACTTTAAGGGCCTAAGAGCCATGCATTTTAAGGGCCTAAGTGCCATGCAATTTAAGTTATGCACTATATTGTGATGTAGTGTGAATTTGGTGAAGTTGTGTAAGAAGTGTTCTTGGTGTTCTTAGTGTTCTAGGTGATTGATGAAAATAATGTGCTAAGGTGTAACAAAATGCTAGGAGAAGCTATGTCGAAATTTAGAAATGCATAAGGAGTTCAAGATGTTGTAAAGGAATTATGATGAACTAGGAAGTGTTCTAGAGGGTAATAAGACTTAGGCATAATCTTGAGGTTTTAGTATGTACCAAAGTCATTTTGGACTTAGGTAAGACTTAGGCAAACTTTGGTAAAATAAGGAGAAGTGTAACTTGGAAAAAATTGTTAAGATGGATATAAGGAATTAGTTGTGAGAGATGCTTGGGAGATGATGTTAAAATAAGGAGAAAGCATTTTGGGATAGTAGTTATCTAGGTATGAAACACCACTTGAAAAACTTGGAGAAAATATTGTAAGTGTTAGGAATTTTGTGAAGAATAAGTAAAGGCTTAAGGAATTAGAAATGAGTTTTATGAGTGTTTAAGGGTGTCTTAAGTTGTGTTTAAGTGCCCAAATGAGGTTAGGGAGTACTAGGTTATATGGGGTGAAGTTTGGAGTTGAATGCAAAAAGGAAAACAAGATTTGGGGCCGACCGGACTTGCGACCGGACTTGCAAGCTCGGTCGGGACCTGTTTACCCTGCGAGAATTAGTTTCTGGAATGGACCGGGCTGGACCGGACATGGACAAGTCCGGTCGGGCTAAATTTACAAAGAGAATAAACTCTCTGGAATAGACCGGACATAGGACCGGACATACAAGTCCGGTCGGAGTAGAAAATTTTGTACGGATTGAGTTACTGGAATCGACCGGACATGGGACCGGACTTGGCAAGTCCGGTCGGGCTGAATTTCCGAAGGGGAAAACTCTCTGGAATCGACCGGACATGGACAAGTCCGGTCGGCAAGTCCGGTCGGACCTAAAACTTGTAAAAAAAAAAACAGAAAAGAATGTGACTTATGTAGTTAACCCTAGGGTGTATAATGAAGGTACCTAGGGTAAGATAGGCATTAAAACATGTCATACAAACATGTTAAATACTTAGTAAGTTTGAAGTTAAATAAATAATTAACCGACATTACTAATGTGTTTAGGATTCTCTCAAGGTGGAAATCAGTCGAGGCAAGGACCAAGGTATGGTTTTCTTGCAGTCTGTTGCCTAACGGTTTACACCGGCTTGTGTGTTGTTTGTTTTTCTGTGTGTTTATAACCTTGTAAGATTAAAATGTAAAGAGTTTACAGTTGTTAAATATTACTATGTTGTTAAGCGACTCTCTCTTCCCATGTGTATGTCTAACAAGACTTGACTTATTATTGTGGATTGTTTGTTGAGTTCAATGATGAACTATTAACAAGGGCTAACGGGGGAAGTGAGGAGTCCGGTCTGTTCCGGCCACGCGTGTGAGTATGGGAGTCGATGTCATAACCGGTTCGATTCTCTCTGTATGTTATGGTTAAGTTTCCAATTTGGTTTCTAACCTTCCCTTTAGCTTAACCAAGGCTATTTTACTGACTCACGTCGGGCCACAGGGGCATACTATGTGTTTTGTTTCGGTGTGCTTGGATCACTATATCCGAGGCACCTTGTATTAAGTTACCGTTCAATCTAACCGGACGGTAACGAGTTGTGTAACGAGCAAGGTATGAGCATGGCAACATTCTCTAAGCTCTCAATGGGGACTAACTGTGTTGGTTCTCTTCCAAAAGGAATTGTATGTTGTGATGTGTGTTATGATGTGTACAATACTGTGTTATGTTATATGTATATGTTGTGTGTTTTAAAATAAATATCATGTCATCCTGACAATTGGTTGCGCGTATCCCGGTAGCCGATGGGCTGCGCGTTAGCCATACCAGCAAAGGTGCTGACCCCCTCGGGGGCTCCATATTTTTATTGCAGGATGAGGATCGAAGAGGCAGAGTGGCTCTAGATCCTAGAGAGTAGTTTACTTTTGGAGTACTTTTGGATGTTTGCCCGGGATGCGCCTGTGCTCCCGTGGCGTATTATATACTTGTTATGGTGGATTACAGTGATGGTATACAGTGAAGGATTTTGTAAATACTCGGTATTATATGTATATATATGGTTGTTAGTTCTATGCTCGGGAGTCTGATCATCAGACCGGTACATTGTATTTATTCAGCCTTGTTAACCACGTGGGTGGTTGACGGCATTGTAGCACCAATCGTTTAGTTACCGTTTAGTTGTTTATTTTCCGCTGCGATTCCAAGTATAGTTATGTGCGTAGTAGGGGTGTTACACATCAACAGGACCAAGTTTATTGACTGTCTAGCAAGTCAACCCATTGTCATGTGAGTTATTCCTCTCTAAACAAAATTCTTTGTTACTTTCTACCGAATGTTGGTAGCATGCTCTAGATAGCATGTGCTATCAGGATATCCTGGTTCTAAATAGTTTACTGCATAATCAAGTTCTCTTCCAGTTTGGTGTGTACCATTTCTCTGTAGCCAAGTCGCGTTTTCACGAGGAAAGAAATCTTTCCTTCTCCTTGGCGCTCTTTAATCATTTACCCTTCTAGGCATTAATTCGAGGTACGGGCAACGGTGGGCGGGGTACTACTGCTATTTCCTGAAACACACTCCTCAAAGCGTAAAAAAAAAGTCGCCTCCTTCCCAAAGAAGCTCGAGGTTGCAGGACCTCCAACACCTCCGGATGCCTCCTCCTCATCTTCACTATTTCTTCACTTACCCCTTTCTGACTTCTGTCAGGAGGGTGGGTTAATTCATACATTGGTGATATACCTTAATCTACTCATTCAGTATTTAAACGCCCTCCAGGCTAATTCTGCATGTTGTCATTATGCTCCATATCTCGTATCATTTGGTCCGATGATGGATAACCTTAACGTCATTCAGATGATCAACAAAGCTCTAAGTTAGCGTACCTCTCTGTACTATCACTTAACCCTTAGCCCAAGACTTGGAAATCCTAAACGGAAGTATTCAGTCATCAGAGCGTTACTACGCTCTGATACCACTTTTTGAAACACCCAACCACTAATTTACAGTAATGAAAGATTAAGTACACCAATGCAATGAAAATTGTAGAGGAATAATAAACCAACTCCACGGTGTTACCGCCGTTAGTCACCCACGTGACTAACTAGGCCTTCCAACTCCAATGTAACGGTCTGACTAACTGGATACATACCGAGTAGCCCCAATAATAAATACTTGTCCAAATTGATCATATACCGAGTTTCTAAGTTCCTGGGACATACATAAGTTGAACTAGAAGTTTCACATACAAAAGAGGGTATCTCCTATCTATGGTAATATCAACACAATGATGTACCCTGTAACCTGTATCTACCCCGCCTACTCTCAGACGGGTCTCCTTAGCATCCGATACCTGAAAATGGGGGTGCCTGAAGGCTCAACAACAATGCTGGTATGAAAACGTGCAGCCGTAAGCTACTGGGCAACACACGACTAATTTGTCGAGAGCATGCAGTTCATTTTACATTAATGTAAGTAACTGTAAACACCATGGAAACTTACAATTCAATCAATCCACCACGGTAACAATACACCAAACAAAATGTGATGTTATAAGTCGGTCAATGTTCGTTATAATATTGGCACAGAGAATATTGAAGTCTCGCATAGGCTTCGTTCACATATTGAGGATAATCCCGCAGTAGATTTGTCACTTCAAATCAAAGAGGTTATACAACGCATGTCTAGTCAATTGAATTAGATGGGTATGTAAACCCTATTAATTACTATCTTGAAAACGCTTATTAGGTCTGGTATGAATAAACCCTTCAGACGAGATTGGGACTCTCGCGGTTGTAAATGGGTAGTTTGCCCCAAAGAAGGATGTAGTTTCCTTCTTTCCTTCGGGCCACAATAACATTGGGTAGTTAGCCCAGCAGAAGGATGTTGTTTCCTTCTGGTCACAATAATATTGGGTAGTTAGCCTCGCAGGGATAGTACTCATCCACCTTGTCAAATTACGTATAGGTAGTTAGCCCCGCAGGAGAACATAATCTTCTCCTGGCCTCCGTCATGACGTATATATTTTTTGGAAGATGACCTGATGCAGGTACGACCTCCGGAATTTGCTTGAATAGCCAGAAACATTTGGGCTCCTCACTTCCCTTATCTCAAGCATATTAGAAGTCTTGTATGGACTTTCACCTAAATCTAGGGTGCTTAGTCAAATAACCTCATTACGGATACTGACTTTGTGTTATAAGGGAAGTTAGTGAGAACTTGAGCGCAAGTTCTTGATACGTAAATTTGTCGTTCGCACTCCACTTGTTATCACTTGTATCGTATTTGTGATTTATTTTTTTCAACGTATGGTTTAGTGACCTCGGAAGTTAAGCACAAATTAGTACGAAAACACATTCATCATGTCACACACGCAATTAACTTGATCATATATTCACACAACAATTAGCACAATGTTTAGTTAACTTTAGTCAATCACAAATGGTATACAATAACACACACATAGTCACTTTACATGCATTAATCTTGGTCATTATTCACATAGCAACTAGCACACAAGCCGGTATAATCCGGTAGCAAACAGTCTGCAAGAATCCATACCTTAGCCTTAGCCGAAGTCCACTTACTATCAGTTGGCGTCTCGACAATCCCGACCCTATAATCTAATCAATTTACGGGTTATTACTTATTTAATTTTTACCCCTTTTTATAACACTCCTCTATATTTTTGTTTACCATCTATATACATATATGTTTATATATATATATACAATGTTCTCAGTTTAGTGCAATTACATGCGTATATGTATAATTGAACATTAGCTTAGATTGGTTTTTCTTTGTCATTTTCGACCAAGAACTTGCATATATTCTCTTTCGACCGTAACATTACATGACACGACGAGATGACAAAATTAGTTTGTTGTTTAGTATATAAATATATATTCTTTATCCTCGCATGTAACATTGATTAATTCTAACCTTTAAACCTTTCCAAATTAATAACAAATTTCTAGAACAAATTCCTTAATAATTTTAATCCTCATCTAATCAATTTAGTAAAAGTTTTAATTTCATTACAACTTACCAATTTACTACTTAGTCATTTAATCTGTACTTTTGTCAATTAATACTATTTACCCAATACTTCTTAATTGCTTGGAATCCACTAAATTAACTTATTAACTTAGTACCCTAATTTAGTAACACCCATGTCCACTTATTTCTTGTTTATTTTTCTTTTTAAACCCACTTATTCTCATATTAGTAATTTCTAACTTAACGACTAGTCAACCATGATTATGACATATTAATTCCTTAATTATTTTAATACTCACCACCAACTGTCACTGCACATTAATCTCCAAAACTCTATAATCCTCATTTACAACTTATTAATTTAGTCCTATATTTGCGTAATATAATCAACTTACTTTATTTCCAAAATCTCTTTAAACCCAACCAATTCTAATTACAACTCAGGCATTAAAAATTTGTATGTTAATTGGTAAGCTAATTATTCACGAGACTTATTTACTGTTTACTCTCCCAATCTCACCAGCATCAAAATCACCCAAATTAACAAAATAACACCAGTTTACCACTAAAATTAAACTTGATTATCCTTTAATCCAATTACAAGATTAGTATAAAAACCCGTGGTTATCAAAATCCTAAAATTACGGTTTCGTCTACCTCATATTATTAGTAAGTAAAATAATGAATTCATAGGAAATTCATACCAGAAAACGCAAGTTATGGTTGGTCTTGGATTTGGAAAACAGGGACTACGCTCATATGCATATTGCTGTGCAGTAGAAGCAATAATAAAAAAAAGTTTCTATTGCTGTAAATGATAGCAGCTACTGCTCAATTATATGTTTGCTTTAAGATATGGAAGAAGGAACAAGACTTCTATTGCGGTTTTATTTTGTTTGAATTTAGAGACAGTTGGAATGCTGCTTATATGTTTATCCTTTGCTCACTTTGCGGCAGAAGAATTCAGAACTTCTATTGTAATTATGGACAGATGTTTCTACAAGTATGGCTTTGGATTTTTGATTCTAAATCAACAAGGAATGCTATTATATGATTAACGTTTGATTCACAAGGGTGTGACAGAATAAGAAACAACTTATGTTGCTATAACCATCAGAAAGAACAAGATAAGTTTGGGTGTATTATAGTTCTGGAATGGACAGTTTTCAGTCCCACTTTAATCTGAACTAAGCAGAGAAGAGCATCACAACAAGAGCAGTAACTCATTTTTCCTGTACAACATTACCGTGAGAATAAAGGATGAACAGACTTTATAATTTGTTGCAGATTACCGTGAGTCAGGCAGGACAAACATCAAAAGAGAATGAAAAACGTGCAGCATTTGTGCTTGTAACACCCCAACCCGAAACTCCACAACCTGTACGATGATAGCTCCCAAAGATAACTGGAAATGCAGCGGAATATATATACATAACAGCGGTGGTGCTACAATGCCGTTAGTCACCCATGTGACTAACAAGGCTGAAATACCCCTGAACATTTAAACAGCATAAAATCATAACGCGTTTTATAATTCGGACATAACAAACATACGGATAAATAAACCTAGTATCGACTTGATAGAGTTCGACGGACTTGGTTTGATGTGATTGTCGGGATGAACTGGTTGGAGCGGTACAAGGGCAGAATCCTGTGTGCCGAGCATCGTCTGCTCTTTGGAGTCCATCTGGGGTTACTATATCTTACCGCCAGAGGCCCAGGGAGCCTTCGACTCAGATCATCTCCGCCATGGCTATGTGTCATGAACTACGACGAGGGAGTGATGTATACCTCTGCTATGTCCAGGACATAGAGAGAGACCCAAAGTTTAGTCCTGATGTGGTAGTGTCAGAGTTTCCTGATGTATTTCCTAAGGAACTGTCGGGCATGTCGCCAGCACGAGAAGTTGAGTTTGAAATTGAATTGGTTCCGGGCACCGGACCAATTGCGAAGGCGCCCTATCGTATGGCTCCAGCAGAAATGACAGAGCTCAAGGAGCAGCTGAGAGACCTACTTGACAAGGGATTTATCCGCCCTAGCGTTTCACCATGGGGAGCGCCGGTCCTCTTCGTGAAGAAGAAGGACGGTAGTCTCCGCCTGTGTATTGACTATCGAGAACTGAATGCAGTTACGGTGAAGAACCGTTACCCTTTACCACGCATCGACGATTTATTTGATCAGTTGAGGGGAGCATCAGTATTCTCCAAGATAGATCTACGATCCGGATACCATCAGATTGCCATCCATGACAGTGATATTGAGAAGACAGCGTTCAGAACTAGGTATGGACATTATGAGTTTACGGTTATGCCGTTTGGTTTATCCAATGCACCAGCGAAGTTCATGGACTTAATGAACCGCTTGTTCCAAGATCAGTTGGACAAGTCAGTGGTACTCTTCATCGATGATATACTTGTGTACTAGAAATTGAGAGGTGAGCACGAAAGCCACATGAGAAGTGTGTTACAAACATTGAGGAAAAATCAGTTGTATGCTAAATTTTTGAAGTGTGAGTTTTGGTTGAACCAAGTATCTTTCCTTGGTCATGTGATTTCTGAGACTGGGATCGCTGTTGATCCGGCAAAGATTGATGCAGTGCGTACCTGGCCTAGGCCGAAGACAGTTACCGATATCAGGAGCTTCCTCGGTCTGGCAGGTTATTATAGGAGGTTTGTGAAGGACTTCTCCAGTGTCTCGAAGCCGATGACTTCCTTGATGAAGAAGGATGCACCATTCGAGTGGACAGTCGACTGTGAGAGTTCTTTCCAGAGTCTCAAGGATGCTCTGACATCTGCACCAGTCCTGACTATACCAGACAGTCCAGATGGTTTTGAGGTCTATTGTGACGCATCAGGCAGAGGTATGGGTTGTGTGTTGATGCAACACGGGAAGGTCGTAGCTTACGCCTCCCGACAGCTGAAGAAGCATGAAGAGAACTACCCTACCCACGATTTAGAACTGGGTGCCATTGTCTTCGCATTGAAGATATGACGACATTATTTGTATGGGGTAAGCGTGACAATTTATTCTGACCACAAGAGCTTAAAGTACCTGTTCACTCAGAAGGAGTAGAACATGAGACAAAGAAGGTGGGTTGAGTTTCTAAACGACTACAACATTAATCTACAGTACAAAGAGGGTAAGGCAAATGTGGTAGCTGACGCATTGAGTCACCGAGCACACTCTCTCCATTCGCTAGTCTCTCATACTGGCTTGGTTGAAGAGGTGCGGAGTGCTCAGATGACGGATCAGTATATGCTGGAGATCAGGCAGAAGCTTATTGACGGCACATTCGAGGGTCAGAAGTACGACTTCAGACTCCACGATGATGACCTGATTAGGCTTAATGGCCGACTGTGTATTCTGAGGAGTAGCGCTGAGCTGAAGGAGCGCATACTGAGTGAATCCCACTGTTCTACGACTTCGATTCACCCTGGAGCTTCTAAGATGTATAAGGGTATGAAACGTTATTTTTGGTGGACTGGAATGAAAAAGGATGTGAATGACTATGTGTTGAGGTGTCTCACTTGTCAGAAGGTCAAGTTTGAGCACCGGCGGCCTGGTGGTATGGTACAGCCAATGCCAGTGCCTGAGTGGAAGTTCCATGACATTTCTATGGACTTCGTAGTAGGGCTTCCGCCTACAAGGGGAGGTCTGAATATGATTTGGGTTGTTGTTGACCGACTGACCAAGGTGGCTCGATTCATACCGATGAAGGACACCTGGAAAGTGGCAAAACTAGCAGAACTCTTCGACAGAGAGATTGTAAGACATCATGGGGTACCGAAAACGATTGTATCTGACAGAGATACTAGATTCTTATCGAGGTATTGGAAATCCACACGAGAAGCACTGGGTACCGAACTTAAACTGAGTACAGCGTTTCACCCACAGACAGATGGTCAGAGTGAGCGCACCATCCAGACACTTGAGGATATGTTACGTGCATGTGCACTTGACTTTGAGACCAGCTGGATTGATAAGTTACATCTGATCGAGTTTAGTTACAACAACAGTTACCATGCTTCGATCAAGATGTCTCCCTTCCAGGCTTTGTACGGTAGACCATGCTGCATGCCATTATGCTGGGATGAGTCGAGTGAGACGGTCATTATAGGACCAGAGTATCTAGAACAAGTTCAGGCAGAAGTTTGCCAGATCCGGGCTAACATGAAGGCAGCTCAGGATAGACAGAAGTCGTACGCAGATGTACGCAGACGTGACCTGGAGTTCGCCGTGGGCGATCAGGTATTTCTCAGGGTATCCCCCATGAAGAGTATTTCGTTTTGGCCAGAAAGGCAAGTTGAGCCCAAAATATGTGGGGCCTTATGTTGTGACGGAGCGGATCGGCCCGGTAGCCTATAGACTTGATCTATCTGCCGAGCTGGGCAAGGTACATGATGTATTTCATGTGTCCCAGTTGAAGAAATATATGTCTCATCCGTCTCATGTGCTTCAGCCTGAAAGGCTAACCTTAGAGCCGACCATGTGATCAGTGGAGACTCCGGTACGGATTCTGGATACTAAGACTCGAGACACTCGCCATAAGTCTGTGAGACTGGTGAAGGTTCTCTGGTCTAACCAGGACGTTGAGGAGGCCACTTGGGAGCTGGAAGATAAGATGAAGGCGAAGTACCCGTCATTGTTTACTTCTTAGTGTTTATATGTATAGGGTATGGGGCGGACCCCTTTTTAAGGGGAGTAGAGCCGTTTCGGTTATGTGTGTACGACGTGTATTTAAATACATCGTCTATGTTATGTTGTCATGTTACAGACCGTTGTGTCTGAATGATGTTGTATATGTTGTATGGACCTTGTGTCCGATGTTATATTGTATGGACCTTGTGTCCAATGTTATGTAAGTGTGTTGTTAATGTTGTTATGGAAATATCGTTTATATGTATTCCCGTGTTCTAGCATTTAGGATATGCGGAAGTGTGAACTTTGAGGACAAAGTTCTTTTAAGGGGGGTAGATTGAAATACCCCAAACCTTAGTATGTTGTTTAAACACCTAAATGTGGTATGTTAAGACTAAAAAGAGTCTTAGAAACATTAGTAAACAATTTAAACCATTGAGAACACAAATAAATGCCTTAAAGTCAATTAGGGCTAAAATGTGCTCTAAGCTTGGGATAAGCTTGGGTAAGACCTAATGAACTTACCAAGACCTTTTTTATATACTAATGAACATATTAAACCAATTTCCAAAGAAACCCAAGCTTGAAAACAAGTTAAAACACAAAATGTGCTTTAAGGAGTCTTAAAGCACATTTTTGAAAAATTGTCTTGTAAATGAGTTTTGAATGGCTAAATGTCCATCATTACTCCTTAATTAACATGTGTACTATATAGTATCGCATTTGGAAGTCTATATCAATGGGAAATCAAAAATTTCACTTATATGTGCCTTGTTTTTATGAATAGTAACTTTAATATGCTAGTTTGTAACACATGTTGTTATAAGTAATTAAATGAGTCATCAAAGACTAAAACACCCTTGTTATAATAATAGGGGCCGGTTTTTAAGTGTGGTGACTCACCACTCTTGTAACTTGTTAAGTAAATAAAGATGACTCTTAAGTTACTATTTGCTTTAAGGTATAAATATCTTCTAAAAAGCAAAACAAACTCACTTTATTTCATTCTCATTTCCCTTCTTCATTTCCCACGGTTCCAAGTCTTCTTCAACCTCTCTTCTTCTTCCATTCACGATTTGCAATAGTACTACACAAACTCCATCTTTGTCCTCTTGTAATTCCTAGCTCACTTAACCAAATCAAAAACAAACACCACCATTCTCTTCCTCTCATCAAGCTCTTCATTTCTATCTTCTCAAAACTTCAAGACCACCATTTCGGTGCCATGGAGTTCCACCATTGATGGAGCTTGAGCTTATGTTTCTACATATTATTGATCTCCTTTACTTCTAGGTAAGGAATCTCAAAGAAAAATGATGTTTCCTCCATGTTTTTATCTTGACCGAAAATCACTCTTAATGGAGTCCTTATGTTGCTTTGTTCTAGCTTCATTCCAACCTTTCAAGGACTTGGTGGAGTCCTCTCTTGATAGATATTCAAACTCTCTTCAAATACCAAGGTAAAACAACTATCTTATTGCTTTTGAAACAATGTGAAACTAGGGTTTACAATGAGATGAAGCTTAAAGCTTGTATACTCATTTCATTACTTGTACATTGTTTAGAAGTTGATAAACAACCAAACGTCCTTACCGGTTTTATAAGGAAACAAGAAAGAAGTTGTGAGGAAAAGAGGTAAATATGCTAACCTAATGTGATATAAAGTCTTAGGAGAAATGAGCTTCTATTGCTTATGAAAATGATTTAAGGTGCCAATGGGAAATGACTTAGAAGAATGCTCTCAAGGGCTTAGTAAAAGGCATATGTATTGTTGAGTGTATTTGCAGGTCAAAGGCAAATATATTGTGGAAATTCAGTGTTTATGATTTATGCATCTTAAGGGCCTAAGAGCCATGTTATTTAAGGGCCTAAGTGCCATGCAATTTAAATTATGCACTATATTGTGATGTAGTGCTATATGGGTGAAGTTTGTGTATAAGAAAGTGTTTGATGGATTTTTAGTGTTCTTGGTAGTGTAATGGTGAAAACATGGTGTTTTGGTTTAGTAATGTTCTAGGAGAACCTATGTCGAAATTTAGGTAATGAACAAGAAGTTCTAAGGGTTTAAAATGAGTTTGATAAGTTACGAAATGTTTAGAATGGTTAAGTGCTTTTCTAGTGAAAGAAACATGCATTAAGGTGTTTAAAGATGTAAAAGGGCTTAGGCAATGTTCTAGCGGTTTTAGAATGCAAAAGAATGTTTTGGGACATTTCAAGATTCATGGTGAGATTGTATTTAGGACTTGTGTATTGTTGGTGAAAAAGGGATGAAGTGAATTGTTACATGAGAAGCTATAGACTTGTAAAGATGTTTAAGAAATTGTTTAGGAAGAAAAGATGTTTGGGAGATGATGTAGTAGTGGTGAGGAAACATTATTGGCATAGTGGTTATCATAGGTATGAAACACCACTTAGAGAACCAAGGAGAAAATAACATAAGTGTTAGGAATTTCGGTATGGAATGAGTAAGTGTTAAGGAGTTAGATAATGAATTTTATGGATGTTGTATGTGGGTTTGAGGGTACCAAATGATGTTAGGAAACATTAGGAGGCTTTAGGAGAAGTTTGGTGAAGATTCAACAAAGTTTGGGCAAGTTTTGGTGGCGTCCGACCCAGGGGTCAGACCCAAGTTTGGGACGGACAGCCTCTGTTAGGCGTCAGTAATTGGTTCTGGAACGGTCCGACCCAGAGGACTTGGGTTGGACATGGGTCGGACGGTCGTGTTTTGAAGGACGGTAAATGTTCTGGAATGGTCCGACCCAGTCGAGTGAGTCGGACATGGGTCGGACATGGTTGTTTTGTAAGGCGGTAGATGTTCTGTAATGGTCCGACCCAGTCGAGTGAGTCGGACATGGGTCGGACGTGTATGTTCAAAGGGTCGATAAAATCTCTGGAATGGTCTGACCCAGATGGTTGGGTCGGACATGGGTCAGACAAGTTAAGTTTTTCAAACCCGAGAATCACTGGAAGGGTCCGACCCAGTTGTGGGTCGGACGGTGGGTCGGACAGACCAAAATTTATAAAAAAAACAGTAAAGATTGTGTCAAATGTAGTTAACCCTAGGGGGTATAATGTAGGTAATGAAGGATTGGTTTGGGCATTAAAACATGTCATATAATCATGTAAACACTTAGCAAAATTGAAGTTGAGTAAATAATTAACCGACATTCTTAAACATGTATAGGAGTGACCTACGGAGGAAATCAATCGAAGCAAGGACCAAGGTATGGTTTTCTTGCAGTCTGTTGCCTACCGGTTTACATCGGCTTGTGTGTTGTTCGTTTTTTTGTATGTTTATGACGTTATAAGACTTAAACATGTAATGAGTTTACCGTTGTTCATATTATTGTGATGTTATGATGTGACTCATTTCCCTCGTGTGTGTCTAACATGACTTACCACCTGTTGTGTATTGTTTGTTAAGTTCCACCGTGAACTTCTAACAAGTGCTAACTGGGAAGTGAGGAATCCGGTTGTCCGGTCATGCATGTAAGTTAAGAGTAGATATCTGAATCAGATTCGACTCTTATGTTGTTAAGATTGTTCTCCTTAATTTGGCGTTCGATCTCCCGCTAGCTTCCTCCAAAGCTTACCTATTCTGACTTATGATCGGTTTAGTGGGAACATGTGTTTGTGTGGTGTGTTCGGGTCACTATATCCGAACCATCTGTGACTTAAGTTACTCGTTCGAATAACAGAACGGTAATGAGTGTGTGTAACGAGCTTAACATGAGGGTGAATCATTCTCTAGGCTCTTATGTTGTTTAACCTTCTTGGTTTCTTATTGTGGAAAGAGTTCCACTGTGTATGTGATGTTGTGCTATGCAATAATGATGCTATGCCACATATTATGTTTGTTATGTTATGTTTAAAATGAATGCCATGTTATCATGACAAGTAGTTGTGCGTATCCCGGTAGCCGATGGGCTGCGCGTTAACCATACCAGCCAAGGGTTGCTGACCCCCTCGGGGGCTCCATATTTTTACTGCAGGATGAGGATCGAGGAAGCAGGGTGGCTGTAGGATCTAGGCTGCAGCCGTACTTTTGGTTATTTTGGATGTTGAGTCCGGGATGCGCCTGTGCTCCCGTGGCATTATATTTTGATTCCGTTGATACTACTGTGACGGTATATTCACAGTTTACAGTAAAGGCATGTAATTAAATACTCGGTATTGTATATGATGTAATTATGGTTTTAGTTCTATGCTCGGGAGTCTGATCATTAGACCGGTACACTTGTACGTATTCTGCCTTGTTAACCACGTGGGTGGTTGACGGCGTTGTAGCACCGAGGCGTTTAGTTGTTGTTTAGTTGTTTAGTTCCGCTGCGATTTCATTTAGTTGTTAAGTGCGTTGTAGGGGTGTTACATTGAGGTTGTTTTGGCTTTCACGGTGATTAAGAGGATGATGGGAGTTTTGAGGAGTAAAAGGGCATTTTGGCCATTTTTGGTGGAGTTAAGGGGTATTTGGATCATTTGATGGAATTGAGGAGTTGCTTGTGTTTGTGAAGTTCGGATCTTGAAATGGTCGGGTTTTTGATATGTTTTAAGAAGTTGAAAGTGTGGATGGAGTGTGAAAGAGGATATTTGGTTAAAGGTGTTCGGGTTTTGAAGATGTTTCAGGTTTAATATGACTAAGGTTGTTCGGGAGCATTTAAGAATAAAGGGTCCTACGTTAGTGAGACTTATGACTTTTACTTAGGAAAGGATTGAGGAGTGCTTATGGGTTAAAGCTCTAATGAAAGGGTTGGATTGATTTGTTCAAATTGTCTCTCTTAAAATTTTAAAACCGAAAAATCATTTTTGTTGTAAAAGGGCGGATAATCCCGAGGGATTACCCTATGTGCCCCCTCGAACACGACACTTAACTAATAATAAGTGTCGAGGCTCGAAAGATGGGGCAATGAATTTATGTCGAAAAATAGGATTCGGAGAGAAACATCATGAATGAGATGTTCTCGGTCGAACCCTAATAACGTCTCTAACTCCCGGGTTTTAAAACGTTAAAAACCGAAAACATTGAAATCGAGCGGAAGGGAGTTAGACGATTCTGAAATCACGGCTGCAACTAGGAAGGCACTCACATCCCTAGCACCCCGTCTCGTAAAAATCTAGGCTGCAATTAGGGGATGTTTATCACCCTAATGCCCCGCCTAAAGAAGTCCAGACTACGACAAGGGATGTGACGACCCTAGTGCCCCGCCTCATATTTTTATTTTGGAAGGGAGACAAGTGATATCTAACTAAGGAGAAAACGTTTTGAAAATGTTAGACATTTCCTGTTCCCTGAAAACGGTTTAATTTTGAGTTTGAAAACTGAGTTGGAAAACTTTTGAAGTTGTTCGGAATTCTTGATGAAGAAACACTTATTTTGAGAAATGTTTTTAGGAGGAAACTTTCTGTATATGTGAGAAGAACTTTCTGCATTTGAGAAGAGTTTTCAGTGATGTGAGAAGAGTTTTTCCTTTAAAATTCCACAAAATGGTTCCTTTTGAAAACTTGATGATGTTTGGATGAAATAATTGTTTGAAATCTTGGAAGATAGATTTTTGGATTTTTGATTTTTAATGGAATTTACGAATTGAGTTTGAGTTGAAAGGAATCAGTTTTGAAAAATGAGTTGGGTTTGATTTGATTTTGGTTTGACTTGTATTGGAAGATGAGCTGGGTCAAAGTTCGAGTTGAAGTGGGGTTGGTCAATGCTTGGGTCAACGTTTTTGGTCAAGGTCAACATTTTTTTGGTAAAGGTCAACATTTTCTGGTCAAGGTTTGACATTTGTGGACTTGGTTTGACATTTGTGTGGACTTGGTTGGGTCAAAGTGAAAATTTCAGGTCAAACTTGGGGTTTGGTCAACATTTGGGTCAAGGTTTGATTTTTGTAGACTTGGGTTGATTTTTGGCTTGATTGGGTATTGGGCCGAGTTTGGATAATGGGCCGGGTTTGGATAATGGGTCGGGCTTGGGTAATGGGCCAGGTTTGGATAATGGGCCGGGCTTGGATAATGGGCCAAGTTCAGATAATGGGCCGGGTTTGGCTTTGTAGGGATTTCGGGTTAAATTGGTCCTTGTTTGAGTTTTGGGTGAAATTGGGCCTTGTTGGGCTTTTGAGTTGGGCTGAGGATTGTTTTTGGGCTAAACTGGGCCTTGGGCCTTTTTATTTAGGCTGAAGATTGTTTTTGGGCTAGAATGAGCCTTGGGCCTTTTATTTGGGCTGAAATGGGTTGGGTTGAATTAGTCTTGGGCCCGAATTGGGCCTGGTTCGAAATAAGTTTTGGACTAAATTGGGCTTGGGTCCAAAATGGGTCTGGACCCAAATTAGGCTTGATGGGCTGAGTAGGGTAGTGGGCCTGATTCAGAGATGGGCTTGAATTGGATTTGAATTTGATCTAGATTTTGGGCCGAATTGGCCTATGGGCCTGATTTTGAGATTGGGAAAATTGGGCTTTGTTTGAGATTGGGAAAATTGGGCCTCGTTTGAGATTGGGCCGAACATTGGGCCTTTTTAAGTTGTTTTGAGCTTTTGATTTTTGGGTATGATGGGCTTTGGAAAATTTGGGAAGAAACGATGAATCAAATTGGGATGAATTTTGAGAAAGTGTTTTTATTAATACATGTTATTATAATAATATGTGGTTTGGGTTTAGGGGTCACCCTTTACTAGGTGGGACCATGGCTCACCATGGGCAAGGGTTCACCCTCTATCTTAAGGCTTGGTCCTAAAAGAATAATAGATAGGGCTTAGCAATAATAAGTCAACCAAGAATAAATAGACATAGTTGAACTGAGGCGAGATGAATGATCTACATAAAACTGAGATAGATTACAATTCGATCACAAATAAACAGAAAAGAAACCAGGGCATTTGCAAACAGAATAAGAAAGAGAAAAAAAAGTAGTGCAGTTACAACATTGACAGTAATCGAAGGTCTGAATATGAATGGGAATCAAGCATTGGTGAAGTCAGTTCGCAAGAAGGAACGAGAATCTAATGACAAACCGACTTGGAATAAATTATCAGTCTCAAATATTAAGCTGAATTAAAAGAACAAGTTATCGCTTCCGCTGCTAACCCTCTTCTGATTTTTATTTTTCTTTGGGAATTTTCATGAGATGCCCCTGAGGTTTGACCGAATTTCACCAAATACCCCTACCTTTTCAGAATTACTATGAGATACCCCTGAGATTTATTTTTTAATACCAGATACCCTTCCGTCTATTTTCTCAGTAAACGTCCGTTAACTTTTTCAATTTCACCCTTAATCCAATTTTTCATGAGATACCCCCACATATTTGTTACGACTACTTTCACCAGATACCCTTGCATGTTTCAAATGGCTTGTTTCACCAGATACCCCTGTAACGGGTACTTTCACCAGATACCCCTGTAACGGGTACTTTCACCAGATACCCCTGTAACGGGTATTTTCACCATACACCCCTGCAACATAAAACAGCTAGTTTTGGCCTATAAAATCAGAAAAAACATAACATTTTGACATTATAGTTTTCATAATGTGACAATGTCTTCCTCACAATCAAGTTACTCGGTCACTACTGTTGCTGAAGGTAGAAGATGCAATTGTGGAAGAGAAGCTGAAGTCCTTGTTTCAAAAAAAAAAACACTTCATCCGGAAGAATGTACTACAAATTCTTACATTGCAATAGACGGATAGATTGGGCAAAACCACAACAAATCAACAGATTCCAATGGCACAACAACATTATATCCCCAACCAACAGAGCTTAGAAGCAGTGCAACATGAGCTGATGAAGATCAAGGAGGAAGTGAAGGACTTGAAGATGCAAAGTTCAATGGGGGGGGGGGGGGTAGGAGTATTTATAAGCTGAAATATTAGTGCTGGAACTATGTAAATGCACTAGCTTAATGTGTAAGCTGCTGCAACTTTGTGAAATAATCAAGCTTAAAAGTAACAACATTATTATACTTCTGATTTTTTTTACATTTTAACATTTGGTTACATTTTCAGCAGCAACAATACATAGAATAGCATATAAATACTCCTACCCTCACCCCATGAACTTTGCATCTTCAAGTCCTTCACTTCCTCCTTGATCTTCATTGCTCATGTTGCACTACTTCTAAGCTCTGTTGGTTGGGGATAAATGTTGTTGTGCCATTGGAATCTGTTGATTAGTTGTGGTTTTGCCCAATCTCATCCGTATATTGCAATGTAAGCATTTGTAGTATATTCTTCCGGATGAAAGTGTTTTTCTTGAAACAAGGACTTCAGCTTCTCTACACAATTGCATCTTCTACCTTCACAAACAGTAGTGACCGAGTAACTTGATTGTGAGGAAGACATTGTCACATTATGAAAACTATAATGTCAAAATGTTGTTTTTTCTGATTTTATAGGCCAGAACTAGCTGTTTTATGTTGCAGGGGTGTCTGGTGAAAATACCCATTACAGGGGTATCTGGTGAAAGTACCCGTTACAGGGGTATCTGGTGAAAGTACCCGTTACAGGGGTATCTGGTGAAAGTACCCGTTACAGGGGTATCTGATGAAACTAACCATTTGAAACATGCAAGGGTATCTGGTGAAAGTAGTCGTTACAAATATGTGGGGGTATCTCATGAAAAATTGGATTAAGGGTAAAATGGGAAGACGTGGAAAAAGTTAACGGGCGTTTACTGAGAAAATAGATGGAAGGGTATCTCGTATTAAAAACTAAATCTCAGGGGTATCTCATAGTAATTCTGAAAAGGTAGGGGTATTTGGTGAAATTCGGTCAAACCTCAGGGGCATCTCATGAAAATTCCCTTTTTCTTTTAAACTCGCAACAGCTAACGGGGTTCAACTTTCGCTGATTTAAACTTTATGGATCACTAACTGATTAGTCATGAATCAAATCACCAATTCACTTAGCCTTAATTAATCACATATGCTCATGCTAATTCCAAATCTTATGAGACCAGATGGCCTAATCGGTGCTCCCCTAAACTGATATCAAACTGGTGCAGGTAAACGCAATAGAAAAGAAGTCAATGTTTCCTGAATATATACAGCAGAGAACAAAAATCAGAGCCTAGATATACACCGTGTTCATGCTTCCTATAAGCTTACTGAGACCGAAACCTAAAACAAACACTACAGATTTCACTTCATCATTTTCATTGATTCCCCAAGGTAGTGCAGAAGCCAACTAAACCGTTACTATGTCATTTAAGCTTGGTATCATCACGTACAAAAATAGAAACAAAGGAAGAAATCACAACCTTATGAACAATGTATAGCAGAGAGCTAAAATCAGAAACCAAATGCCACCTCCAAATTCATCAATTCAAGCCCTACTGTTGATTCCTAACACATTCATTAAACAGATTAAAACATACTAATTAAACTTGCATTTCTTTTAACCATTTCTGATAACTAACTGAAGGACGATGCTAAACTGTCAAGTATGCTTGCAGATGAACCAAGGCACCGAGGAACAATTCGCAGACAGTCACAAGTGCAGACAATCCATAGATTAAGATTCACCAAAATATGCTATCGAATAATAAAGTTATCATTAGTATTGGATTAGGATTGGGTACCGCTAGAAGGGCAAAATGGAATGCTCTGCAAGACAATAGAAACATCAAACAAAAAAAAAACAGAAATGAGGTGGGTTAGTTCAGAATGATAGATCAGCAAGTATAGTAATAAGGAAGAAGAAGGATAGAGCAAGTGTCGGGTTTAAGGAGTGGAACACTGAAGATAGATACTGGCTATGGTAGGTGATAGCCTTCTTCAAACTGAACCCAACAAAGAGAATATGAGTTCAAAACAATGATACAACAGATTACACTGGTGAGGAGCTACCTTGGGTATCTTACACGTATTCTGAAACATAGAGGAAACAAAAGGTGAGGACCCAGAACAGCTTCCAAACTATGTACAATAGCAGAAATATTCAAAACCCTCACCTGAGACGTACATGGACTGTCTAGTATTGAAATACCCCAAACTTAGATATGGTGTTTAAATGATAAACTAAGATATAAGGAGGCTAAATAATGCCTTAGAAGCATCAAGAAACATTTCTAATCAAAGAAAATATAAGGAAACACCAAAAGAGCAGTTTAAGCAAAAACGTGCTCTAAGCTTGGAGAGACTTGAGAGAGTACCCAAATATTGTTCTAAGACCTTAGTAGTATCCTAATGGTCATTTTAAATCAATTACCAAAGAAAACCAAGCTTGAAAACAAGTTAACAAAATGTGCTTTAAGGAGTCTTAAAGCACATTTTTGAAAAATTGTCTTGTAAATGAGTTTTGAATGGCTAAATGTCCATCATTACTCTTTAATTAACATGTTTAGTATATAGTATCACATTTGGAAGTCTATATCAATGGTAAATCAAAAATTTCACAACAATGTGCCTTGTTTTGTGAATAGTAACTTAATTAAGCTAGTTTATAACATAAGTCAATATAAGTGAGATATTTGGTCAACAAAGACTTAAGTACCCCTGTTACTTTATGGGGGCCGGTTTTTATAAGGTGAGTCACCACCTTTATGAGTCATTAAGCAAATAAAGAGTTATAAAGCAAAAGTACTATTCACTCTTTTAACATAAATATCTCATTTACTCTCCTCTCTCCTCACCTCTTCATTCTCTCTTGTTTCCCACGATTTGAGCTGCTCTCTCCCTTATCCATTAACGTGAAGCTCATCTCCATGCTAGCTCCACCTTCTCTTGCACACTACTTACTCATTTTAGCTCCAAAACCAAAACAAATCACATATTCCTCTTAGTTAGCTCAAGCTCTCTCTTTCTATCTTTTCAAAACTCCAAGAGCTTTGATTTGGTGCCAAGCCAAACCACCATTAGAGGAGGAAATTCAAGTTTGGAGACTCCATTGGCTTCTCCATTCTCTTAAGGTAAAGAAAGTGTAAGAAAATCTAGGTTTCCATCACTTTTCTTCTTGACCGAAAATACATGCTCATGGGACTCCATGTTTATGCCTTGTCCTAGCTTGTTTCTACTCTTCAAAGGATAAAGGAGGTCCTTCTTGCTTCATATCCAAGCTTGTCTTGAGAAACTAAGGTAAAACAATCAATTCAATGCCTTAAAACACATTTTTTTAACCTAGGGTTTGTTCCTTAGGGTTAATGTATTATCTAGTACTCATTGGAGGCATTGGATATTGGTTAAACATTGGCAAGGAGATATATATTGGTGACCGAGATTGAGCAAGGAAAAACCTAAGAAAGAAAGCTTATAAAGCTTGTAAAAGAACAAGGTAAATTACTTACCTTAAGGTGTTTTATTGTTTAAGGGAATGGGATTTAGATATGTGATGAGTTTAGTGTAGATTTACATTAGAAAAGGGTATATATGACCTAGGAGAAACAATGACTATGTTTGAGAACTTGTGACTAAGGAGCTAATGAGGAAAAATAGATAGTTTAATGCAGACGTTATATCGTGAGTGGTTAAACTGGTGTAAAATTAAAAGAAAAGAAGTTAAAAACTCAAAATAAACGTCGGGCTGCAAACAAATCCCGGTCGTAGTAGTATAGTGAAATGTAAGCGACCGGATGTCGAACCGTGGGACTAATATACATATAATAGTACCTAAGCGTGTCACAGGAGGGGGGATTAATTGACTTGTAATATAAATAAAAAGAAAAGATAAAATAAACTAAGTTAACAGATAAATTAAATGGAACTCTGGGTCAGGTTATTATAATCTGCATAATTAAGCTATCTCTACTGGTTTAATAATTTGGCAAGGTTCCTGTTATTTTCTTAAGGTCTAAGTCATAGACTCAAAAGAACTCGTTTACCTGAAAATGCAAGGTTCTAATCAAGGTTCAAGAAAAATGCCTGTAAACGGCAGAGGAGTATTTGAGGAATTACATTTGCAACTGAATACTAACTTATTAAATCATAACAAGTTTCCTCCAGTTTTACGTCTTAATTAACATATCTATTTATCACCGGTCTGATCAAAATAGACTTAGGAAAGCAATTTAATAAACTCATGACATTTATTAAAAAGGTGCGAGATAACCTTTAAAACGTAACAAACTGTATTTAAATAAACCAGTAAAAGTAATGCATAATTAATACAAACACATAATAACCATTCCCAGAGTATAAATATTCTAGCCTAACATATTAAATAGATAAACAGAAACAAGAGTAATAGAAATCATATATAATCACTCCGGCTCGCTCTGCTATTTTGTATACGTAGGGCTAGAGGTGGATATGGTGGACTGTAAAATAAATAAAATGGAGAAGGCGGGAGAAGAGAAATGAGATGGCGTGAGGTTTGTGGTGAAGTTGGATCGATTGTATGGGTGGTGGATGATTGATTATTTTTGTGGTGAAGTTGCGTGCGTTTATATAGGGAAAGGAAGAAGCAGCAGAGGAGTTAACAGACGCGTGCAAGTTGAGGAAATGATTGAGCTCGTTGATTGCTCATTTATTGCGCAGGGGACAAAGCTGACGCGTGAGGGAATTAAGGTAGGCGAGTAGATAGATATGGCAGTGGACGAGTTGCAGAGAGTCGGCGCGACTTGCAGACGAAGACGGGCGAAGAAGATAAGCTCGCGGACATTTACACGCGTCCGCTCGATAACATGCGGTCTCCTCTGTCTCGTCCGCCTGTTGTCAGGCGGTTGGCCTCTGTAGCTCTCTTGTCCGCCTGGAAGGAGCGGTAGCATATTGTGAGTGTTGTGACTCGTCCGCCTGTTAACATGAGGTACAAGCCTTCTCTTGTCCACCTGTTTTCGAGAGGTAAGGGGTGTGATAAGTGCTAAACATATAGACTTTTTAAGGTTTAATCACCTTATAATTTGTAACATTTTTTAGTAATGTTTCTCACTTATCTTGGGGTTTTCCTATATTTATGTTGTTATATTAACTGATGTATTATATGTGTTAAAATGTAGGAAAAATGACAAACAAAGACATATATATTATTAAGGGATTAAACAGCCACGCGACATGCACGCAGGAAGAGTGTCCGCCTCTCTGTACCGCCTCATAACAGGCGGACAACACTAAAGGAGCAACCGCTACATAACAGGCGGACGAGACAGAGAGGAAATACAAGAGGAGACCGCCTCATAACAGGCGGACAAATCTGAATGCAAACCGCCACTTACGAGGCGGACAAGAGACAAGGAAGAATATAGAGAGGAGACCGCCTGTTAATAGGCGGACAACATATAGAGGCAACCGCCCCTTATGTGGCGGACATGACTAATATAAACCGCCTATTAACATGCGGACAAGAGAGGAGATGAAAGAACCGCCCCTTATCTAGCGGACACGTGTAAATGTCCAGGAAATCAACGGGTTATCTTCGCCGACTCCGTCTGCAAGTTGCCTCCGCCATATCCTTTAAGCAGCGGCGCCTACCAGAAATCACGCACGCGTTGCAGCCCTGTCCCCTGCGCAATCAATGAGCTGCAATCAATGGGGAGCTGCAATCAACGAGCTCAATCAATGAGCTGCTGCTCTGCTTCTTCTTCCTCTATAAATACAACGCTCAGTTTACCTTACCCAGTGTCCTTCCAGAGGTTCCTCCTGGAGTTCCAATTCACACCATCATTCCATCTTCGTACCACTTCACCTTCACTCACTCGTTCATTCCATTTCTAATCTCCTGCTTCTCCATTTGTTTTCTTTTCATCTCATTAATCTCACCTCTAGTCTCACGTATTTAAATAGCAGATCTCTATTTAATATGTTAGGCTGGTTACGCTTACTCTGTGAATAATTATTATGTATCTGTATTAATTATGCAATATGTTTTACTGGTTTTAATTTTAATAAAGTTTGTTTCGGTTAAAGGTTTTCTCGCCATCTTTTTAATAAACCTCATGAATTTATTAAAACGCTTTACTAAGTCTGTTTTTGATTTCATCGGTTGGAAACAGATGGGTTGATTAAGCCGTAAAACTGGGGAAACTTATTTTCATCGTTTAAGTTAGTACTCAGTTGCAAATGTAATCCCTCAACACTCCTCTGCCGTTCGCAGGCTTTTGCTTGAGTTTTCATCGGACCTTGCATTACAGGTGAACGAGTTCTTATGAGTTTTCATCGGACCTTAAGAAAATATCAGGAATCTTGCCAAACAATTATAATTCAACCAGTAGACCTAGCATGAAAGAGCAGATAATATTAATGTGAACCAGAGTCCCGTTTAGTTTATCTGTTAATTTAGTTTATTTTATCTTTCCTTTTATTTATAAAAAAAGTCAATTAATCCCCCCTCTTTGTGACACGCTTAGGTACTATAATATGTATATTAGTCCCGTGGTTCGATATCCGGTCGCTTACATTTTCACTATACTACTGCGACCGGGATTTGTTTGCAGCCCGACGTTTATTTTGAGTTTTAATTTCTTTTCTTTTAATTTACACCAGTTTAACCACTCAGATTATAACGTCTGCAAAATGGCGCCGTTGCCGGGGACTAGATTTATTCTAGTTCCTAAGCCCCGGATTATTCACCTGTTTAATTATAAATATTTTGTTCTCTTATTTCTGTTAATATTATGTCTATAATATTTTGTTTATTGTTAATATTAATTATCTACTATATTATGTTAATATTAATTATCTAATAATCTGTTAATATTAATTGGACACCCTGGACATATGACTACGGACATCTGACTTCTGACATCTAACTTCTAACTCTTATTAACATTTAATTTCCATTGTCTCTAACATTTAATTTCCATTGTCTCTAACATTTAATTTCCATTGTCTTTAACATTTAATTTCCATTGTCCCTAACATTTAATATTATGTAAATTAACTACTAACATTTTTCTACTAACTTATAAATTCATCACGTTTTTATTTTTGTTGATGTTTGGTACAGCTTAACGAAAAAAAAAAAAAGAAGGAGAGGCCTACCGCCTCTTGTCCGCCACTTTACAAGCGGACCACACACAGCCGCTCGGCCTCGTTACCGCCTCAAAACGGGCGGTCGCCACACATACCTGACCGCCTAAAACGAGGCGGACAAGTCTCCGAATAGAAAAAAAAAAGTTTCAGCGCAGCGTTTTGCAAAATCTGTTCTTCCCCAAATTAGAGAGCTCGAGCCCGATACAGAGAAGAACAACAAGGTTGCGAATCGCCCTCCTCTTCAATTTGACACAACTTCCTCGTTTCTCCACCAAATCATACAAGGTTAGTACCGAAATCTTCGTTTTTCAATTCTCTACGTTTCTATAGCTTCAAATTTGTAAATGATGAACTACATTAGGAGAAATTAGGAGCTGAAGTTTCGAATCCCTAGTTTCACAAATTCGAAAATTTCGAACTTAATTTGCTAATTTTGCCTCGAATTTGTCTTCTATTAATCATAATATACATATACAAGGTTAAATCTTCACTTATTACACTTAGATTGGTTGTTTTTATGAAATTCCAATTTAGGTATGTGAGGGTTACGAGAGTGCGTTTGAAAAACTAGCATTTTCCAACTTAAATTTGCCTTGTTTATTAAACGAATGAATTTTATGATTATAGTTTGTTATCTATGGATTTGTTTGATGACGGTATTTAAAATACCTTGAATCTGACTGAATTAATTGTGGAGAAACGAAAATTTTAGGGGAGGTTCTGTCAAATTTTCGACAGATTTTATGTTGTATAATTATTCTGTTTATATTTCACATTCTTTGTTCATCTTATTTTGCTCAGTTGTTTATGTCAAATATTAATGTTTTGTTTGATATTAATTTCTACATTATTTTTAACGTTTTTGTTGTTATTATTTGTTAATTTTTTGATTGATCTTCTATTTCATTTTATGCTGTTTCGTTATTAATTTTTATGTTGCTATGTGTCTATTAATTTTCATGTTATTATTACTATGTTTAATATTTTATTTTAATTGTTATGCTGTTATATGGTTTGCTTTAATTTTAAAAATATATTAGTATGCTGATTCGTGGTGGCGACTGTCCTGGTGCTTCTTTTCTGCACCTTGTCTTCGGGACGAGGCGCTTTTCTCAGCAGAGAGGCTCGTGCCTGGTTCGATCAGGCAAGGACTTTATTATGGAGAGGAAAATTTGAGCCTGCAGTGCTAGAGGCTACAGGGGTGGATACTCTATTTGCCAGGCTAGGACTTTCGATGGTCCTAAGGTTAGGGCAGGGAGTCTTTTGTCGGAGCTAGTTAGGGAATTTTATGCGAATGCCCGGGCGGGCAATATGAGAACCTCACACCTCTATGTACGCCATCACCCTGTGGAGGTCACACCCTCGTCATTCACTTATCTCCTACACATCCCGATGGTCCTGACGATATCCGAGGATTCACAGAGGAGTACTTGCAGAGGTCGAAGTCCAGGTGGCTTCAGGTTGTAGGTCGGAGGATCCGACATAGAGGGGAGGAGGAGAAGGATGTCCTCCCTTTCGCGAGCTTCCCCACCGCTGATTCAGAGGCTTCTCCTGGAGATCCTCAGTCATCAGATTCGCCCATCTGGGGCGCATGATGCTACTGATGAGGATTGTGCCCTACTAGACTACTTCCTAGGTCCATCTCCACCCGCTCAGCGCATCTCCTTCAGCCACATCATGTTCGGCCAGCTCCATAAGGTGGTCTCTTACCTGAGGACGAAGAAGAAGAAGATCACTCTCATTTTCCCCTTCTTCATCGGGCTCCACTTTATCGGTTCCGTCCCACTCTCAGCAGAGGTCAAGGAAGGTTTAGATCCGTACAGGAAAGCGCCCAGTCACACTGCTGACTGTGCGGAGCTGGGGCTTTACGCGCTCAGATGACGGTACTTGGGTCAGAGGTACCGCTGCTCGGTCTTCCACTGCATCTTCCACAGCAGCGGGTCCCTCTACGGGAGCTACACACTCAGCTGATCCTGACCCACCGTCCGCTGACACTACACAGGGAGAGGAGCCCTATGTGCCGACTACTGCCATGATGCAGATCCCTGCTCCTGTACCTATCCCGACAGATCTCCAGACTCAGTTCCAGGCCTTCCATCAGAGGTTTGAGAGCTTTGAGCAGACTCAGCAGAGATACTGCTGGCTGAGCAGGCACGGGTGATGCAGCGCTTGGACTAGAGTGAGGAGTTGCATGCACAGACAGCGCAGTAGAATGCGCAGACCGCTCAGCTCCTAGAGCGTCTCCTCGCTCAGACAGGCCAGGGACCAGCACAGCCTCCACCACCACGCAGTGATTTTTATTTTTGTTATCTTTATTTTTATTACTCTGTTGTTTACTAACATTTTGTAAGACTAATACTGTTTAACCTTGTCAACTTTTGTTACATACAGGAAGGTACACAGTTGGTTACTTTATGTTTCTTTTTGTATATTATTATTTATGTTTTATATATTATTATTTCTTTTGGTGTCATTTGAGTTCTGCTGGCTATATATGATTTTTTTTCAGAATAACTTCTATATCCAACATATAGCTGAACTCGCCTATGGGAGCAACCTCAGTTGCTCTAGGAAATTCGATACCTTTGGTTGAACACTTGCGCGAACTTAAGTGTGAGGAACGTCTCACCCCTACCAAGCTCTAAGTGTGAGGAAGGATACCTTCCTCAATCTACGATACAAGGGGAGTTTCAGTTCTTCCTTTATTTTATTAATGTTCACCCGTATTTATTTAATCCTTATGAGTCTGTCATAATTTGAAAGGTCATTTTCTTGATTTTAATTCTGAACAATGAGGACATTGCTCCTCTTAAGTGTGAGGAAGGAGAGACCTTTCCCTGAAATTATGGCAGTAGTTCGATAATGCCACACTCGCTTTCTGCTACTCTAAACTGCCTATAAAAAAAATTGTAAAAATGAGATAAAATAATTGTAGAAGTGTCTGAAATTATGTCAAGTGACAACTGAAAGATGGTTTTATTTAAAGGAGTTTGTATAAAATATTTTCCATCAAAATATTCTATTTTCACTCAAAATATGATAGATCTGCTGATTGTAAAAACCAATTTAGTTTAGCTTGGGATTATGGAAATATATGGAAAGAAAAGGATAAAGACAAGGTACTCCGCTGTTTATGAATTTTCTAACCAAAAACAGGCCTCGTCTATCCGGTTATTAAGTTCTTCGGGGTGCTTTAACACCTATCTACCTAAGGTCTCGTGATCTGGGATAGAAGACCCACACCGCTACAAGGATAGAGAGAAAAGTCTGGGGTACAGAAAAATAATGCAATTCAAAAAATATATATTTATAAATAATACGTGCTTTGTATATACGATTTGCACATTCAAAAAAATGTAAATAATAAATTGCAATTTATGTTTATGAACATGAGTATGTGTGTGTTGAAAGGTATTGCGGAATAAGGCATTACTTCACACCCCTTGTCATCCCGGGTTAGAGAATTGAAATTGGTTGGAAATCCCAGGTTAATCTAACTTGTTTTCTGCAGTCTAGTTTTTCTATGCTTTTATTAAATTATTCTTCTTCACTGTTTATAAAAACCTACTTCTAAGAGCAGAATTATTCTTTCAAGTTGTCACTTTGTCTAAATTCCCTTCTACATTTATTTAATCTTGTTTTATTATTTTGGCTTAGAGATAATTATATTCCTTATTTGCTTGAGGAAAAGCAAAAGTCAAGTGTGAGGAAGTTTGATAAGTGCTAAACATATAGACTTTTTAAGGTTTAATCACCTTATAATTTGTAACATTTTTTAGTAATGTTTCTCACTTATTGGGGTTTTCCTATATTTATGTTGTTATATAACTGATGTATTATATGTGTTAAAATGTAGGAAAAATGACAAACAAAGACATATATATTATTAAGGGATTAAACAGCCACGCGACATGCACGCAGGAAGCGTGTCCGCCTCTCTGTACCGCCTCATAACAGGCGGACAACACTAAAGGAGCAACCGCTACATAACAGGCGGACGAGACAGAGAGGAAATACAAGAGGAGACCGCCTCATAACAGGCGGACAAATCTGAATGCAAACCGCCACTTACGAGGCGGACAAGAGACAAGGAAGAATATAGAGAGGAGACCGCCTGTTAACAGGCGGACAACATATAGAGGCAACCGCCCCTTATGTGGCGGACATGACTAATATAAACCGCCTATTAACATGCGGACAAGAGAGGAGATGAAAGAACCGCCCCTTATCTAGCGGACACGTGTAAATGTCCAGGAAATCAACGGGTTATCTTCGCCGACTCCGTCTGCAAGTTGCCTCCGCCATATCCTTTAAGCAGTCGGCGCCTACCAGAAATCACGCACGCGTTGCAGCCCTGTCCCCTGCGCAATCAATGAGCTGCAATCAATGGGGAGCTGCAATCAACGAGCTCAATCAATGAGCTGCTGCTCTACTTCTTCTTCCTCTATAAATACAACGCTCAGTTTACCTTACCCAGTGTCCTTCCAGAGGTTCCGTCCGTGGTTCCTCCTGGAGTTCCAATTCACACCATCATTCCATCTTCGTACCACTTCACCTTCACTCACTCGTTCATTCCATTTCTAATCTCCCGCTTCTCCATTTGTTTTCTTTTCATCTCATTAATCTCACCTCTAGTCTCACGTATTTAAATAGCAGATCTCTATTTAATATGTTAGGCTGGTTACGCTTACTCTGTGAATAATTATTATGTATCTGTATTAATTATGCAATATGTTTTACTGGTTTTAATTTTAATAAAGTTTGTTTCGGTTAAAGGTTTTCTCGCCATCTTTTTAATAAACCTCATGATTTATTAAAACGCTTTACTAAGTCTGTTTTTTGATTTCATCGGTTGGAAACAGATGGGTTGATTAAGCCGTAAAACTGGGGGAAACTTATTTTCATCGTTTAAGTTAGTACTCAGTTGCAAATGTAATCCCTCAACACTCCTCTGCCGTTCGCAGGCTTTTGCTTGAGTTTTCATCGGACCTTGCATTACAGGTGAACGAGTTCTTATGAGTTTTCATCGGACCTTAAGAAAATATCAGGAATCTTGCCAAACAATTATAATTAAACCAGTAGACCTAGCATGAAAGAGCAGATAATATTAATGTGAACCAGAGTCCGTTTAGTTATCTGTTAATTTAGTTTATTTTATCTTTCCTTTTATTATAAAAAAAAAACTCAATTAATCCCCCCTCTTTGTGACACGCTTAGGTACTATAATATGTATATTAGTCCCGTGGTTCGATATCCGGTCGCTTACATTTTCACTATACTACTGCAACGGGATTTGTTTGCAGCCCGACGTTTATTTTGAGTTTTAATTTCTTTTCTTTTAATTTACACCAGTTTAACACTCAGATTATAACGTCTGCAGGGTGTCTCTTGTCCGCCTGTTTTCATGATGTACAAAGCTGTCACGTCCGCATGTTTTCATGACGTACAGGCTTATTTCTTCTACGAGCTATAGATTCTTCGTTTGGACTCCGTTTTCTGAGCCGTTTGCGTCTATGTGTTCGTCTCTTCGTCTACTTCACTTCCAGCTTGGCTTTCCTCATGTTAAACCAATAAATTTGTGAGATAATAATAAAACATAAACTAGAGGAAAACTAACCGAAGTGGAGAAATGAGCAAGAAAAGTGCTAATATAATATATGAAATACACCTATAAAACATGCTCATTTGGACACTTATCACACCCCCACACTTATCTTTTTGCTTGTCCTCAAGCAAAACCACGTACCCAAGTAAGTCGGGAATGCTCAATACTAACAAATATTATTATGAAGGGTAGGATAAACATGATCTTTTAACTTATTGAGGAGTGTGAAAAATTAACTACTGGTGGCATAGGTGTGCTCAGGGTAAAAATAAAATATAGAGTTTCGGGGTATGATCTAAGGTACTTCAATGTTCTTTTTAGGTGACTCTGAGAACTTTTACCATGGCCAACTTCTCTCAAGAATGGGCATTGAGGAAAAACAAAAGGAAAAATAGATCTATGCATTTGTTTCACTTTTGCATAAGGGATGAGAAAATGTAGGCATCATGCCTTTGTATTTAAGAACACTCAACTCTCTTTGTTGGTTACCAATGGTGTCTCGCAAGTCCCTTTTATTTTGTATTTTTCTTTCTCTGTTTTTTTAACAGAAAAGCACCCCTTAGCAATCCCTAAGAGAGAAGACAGAAAGAAACCCTGAGCAATAAAATCCAACCATTTGCAGATTATTTGGTCACACCGCAAATAAAATGCTCTTCAAAAGTAATCAAAATTTTAAAATTTGTACCATTTATCCTACAATTCATAACAATATTTATTCTTAAAGAGAACAACCCACATATAAAGGGTCCAAATATTTGAATTGGACAAAACGCAAGATAAGCAGAGAGATTAAACATTTAAGCACAAAATTCCACCGAAAGGGCACACTCCCCCACACTTAAATTGAACAATGTCCTCATTGTTCACCAGAAAAAACAAGGGAAAGTTTCAGAAGACCTTTTCGGTAAGTAGATAAAATAGAGATAACACAAAGGTCACAAATAAACATTTAAGCACATAAACGCTCATCTGCAGATTTTATTTAAATAAAAGCAAAATTAAAGGAACTGGTACTCCCCTGCTATTATTTTTGCTTTGTTGTTAAAGGAGTTCCCCCACACTTGAGCTTCAGCCTCAAGTAGCGTAGCTTGGTTGCGGTGTAGATATGAAGGTGCACCTGCATAAGACACTAGAAGCATCCATACTAAAAACGGGGTTAAAAGTTAGCAAAAATAAAATTTAAAGAGAACCTGAAAATTAAAAGAGCATAAAAGCAAATAAAATAAAAGTACATCCGGGTTGCCTCCCGGGAAGCTGCCCTTCTTTAACGTCTTTGGCTAGACACCTGCTTCGTTATCCTGGATCAAAACAAAACGTTACCTCGGCATATAAAATAAGAAAATTAATACTCCACAAAATCTGGTGTTTAAGGAGGTACTGCCGGGAACGTAGTTCTAACAGAAGACCCGGTGGTGATGATTTTTCTTCCTCAATTTGGAGGATGTAAACATCCTTCTCTTGTAGGTGAGGCTCATAGAAAGAACGCTGATTAAAATCATCTTCAGAGAAAGTTAATTCTTCGAAGGTGATAGCGGCGTTTTGTTTGGATATATTGGCGGGAGATGATGGCAATTCCTTCTCTTCTTGTTCGAGGATATAAATATCCTCATCTTCTGGATAAAGCACAGAGAAGGATGGAAACTGGCGGTAGGCGATTGTAGAGGGAAGAGAATAACTTACATCCGTAGTGGGGTGTTGTACCTCATGAATTATTTGCCCTTTGGTTGCTGTTCTGGTTGAGCGAGTTTCTCCAGGTAATCTGGTTGATCTTCTAACCAGAGTTGTTCTTGCAATATGAGACAATCTGCATAATCATGAGCTCCTCCACATACGGAGCAGTATAAATACTGTGAATAGCAAAACTCTTGCTCGTACACCTGTTCCATTTCCATTTTTTTTTTGTATATAAAACGAAACTACTGAAACAGATAGGAAAATTAAATGATTAGAAACAACATAATAATAATATAAACAATATAAAAATGAAGTAGAAACAGATTGAAGAAGTTGGAGCAGATTGGAGAAGAACAGAATAAATTTTTTTTTTTTAAACAGAGGGACGTCCGCGCGAGACTAGGCGGTCAGCGGTGCGGACTGGCAGGCGGAACGGACTTCAGTGTCGTCCGCGTGGAATTAGGCGGGCACACCTCTGTTCGTACGCTACTTACTGAAACAATAACAAATTAGAAAACACACATACTAATAATAAACAAAATATATATAAACAAAATATAAAAGATAATTAATATAAACAACAACAAAATAAAATAGACAAAAATATAAAAGACTATAATATAAACAACAAACAAAAATAATATAGACAAAATATTCTAATATAACATGTGAATAATCCGGGGCTTAGGGACTAGAATAAACTAGTCCCCGGCAACGGCGCCATTTTGCAGACGTTATATCGTGAGTGGTTAAACTGGTGTAAAATTAAAAGAAAAGAAGTTAAAAACTCAAAATAAACGTCGGGCTGCAAACAAATCCCGGTCGTGGTAGTGGTAGTATAGTGAAATGTAAGCGACCGGATGTCGAACCGTGGGACTAATATACATATAATAGTACCTAAGCGTGTCACAGGAGGGGGGATTAATTGACTTGTAATATAAATAAAAGAAAAGATAAAATAAACTAAGTTAACAGATAAATTAAATGGAACTCTGGGTCAGGTTAATATAATCTGCATAATTAAGCTATCTCTACTGGTTTAATAATTTGGCAAGGTTCCTATTATTTTCTTAAGGTCTAAGTCATAGACTCAAAAGAACTCGTTTACCTGAAAATGCAAGGTTCTAATCAAGGTTCAAGAAAAATGCCTGTAAACGGCAGATGAGTATTTGAGGAATTACATTTGCAATTGAATACTAACTTATTAAATCATAACAAGTTTCCTCCAGTTTTACGTCTTAATTAACCTATCTATTTATCACTGGTCTGATCAAAATAGACTTAGGAAAGCAATTTAATAAACTCATGACATTTATTAAAAAGGTGCGAGATAACCTTTAAAACGTAACAAACTGTATTTAAATAAACCAGTAAAAATAATGCATAATTAATACAAACACATAATAACCATTCCCAGAGTATAAAATATCTAGCCTAACATATTAAATAGATAAACAGAAACAAGAGTAATAGAAATCATCTGTAATCACTCCGGCTCGCTCTGCTATTTCGTATACGTAGGGCTAGAGGTGGATATGGTGGACTGTAAAATAAATAAAATGGAGAAGGCGGGAGAGGAGAAGAGAAATGAGATGGCGTGAGGTTTGTGGTGAAGTTGGATCGATTGTATGGGTGGTGGATGATTGATTATTTTTGTGGTGAAGTTGCGTGTGTTTATATAGGGAAAGAAGAAGAAGCAGCAGAGGAGTTAACAGACGCGTGCAAGTTGAGGAAATGATTGAGCTCGTTGATTGCTCATTTATGCGCAGGGGACAAGTGACGCTGAGAATTAAGGTAGCAATGAGAGGAGATTGTAGGTAGGTAGAGTAGATAGATATGGCAGTGGACGAGTTGCAGAGAGTCAGCGTGACTTGCAGACGAAGACGGGCGAAGAAGATAAGCTCGCGGACATTTACACGCGTCCGCGTCGATAACATGCGGTCTCCTCTGTCTCGTCCGCCTGTTGTCAGGCGGTTGGCCTCTGTAGCTCTCTTGTCCGCCTGGAAGGAGGCGGTAGCATATTGTGAGTGTTGTGACTCGTCCGCCTGTTAACATGAGGTACAAGCCTTCTCTTGTCCGCCTATTTCGAGAGGTAAGGGGTGTCTCTTGTCCGCCTGTTTTCATGATGTACAAAGATGTCTCACGTCCGCATGTTTTCATGACGTACAGGCTTATTTCTTCTACGAGCTCTAGATTCTTCGTTTGGACTCCGTTTTCTGAGCCGTTTGCGTCTATGTGTTCGTCTCTTCGTCTACTTCACTTCCAGCTTGGTTTTCCTCATGTTAAACCAATAAATTTGTGAGATAAAAATAAAACATAAACTAGAGGAAAACTAACCGAAGTGGAGAAATGAGCAAGAAAAGTGCTAATATAATATATGAAATACACCTATATAAAACATGCTCATTTGGACACTTATCATTTAAGAATATCAAGGTGAATTACAAGAAGCATTTCATTTCAATGGGAGCCTTGTTGTGTGTATTCGCAGGTTGAAGGAAAATATATGTGGAAATTCAGTGGTTAAGATTATTTTCATTTAAGGGCCTAAGTGCCAAGCATTTAAGTTTATGCACTATAAGATGATGTGGTGTAGTTTTGGTGCAAATTGTGTGTTAAGGTGTTGTGATGAGAATTTGAGTGGTATTGGTTGTTTGATGGAGAAAAACCAAGTGTTAGGATGTACTATATACTAGAGAACCCATGGCAAAATTTAAAGGAGAACTTAAGTGTCTAAGATATTCTAAGGGGATTTAATGACTAAGGAAGTACTAGGAAGTTCTAGAGGTTGTCTTGATGAGAAAGGGGTGAGATAAAGTGTATTAATGAGTTATAATGACTTAGGCATTACTATGAAGGATTTAGGAATCAAGAGAATGTGTGAGTATTTAGGACTTGGGCAAATGTGGGTAAACAACTAGGAAGGAAATAATGTGTTGATGGATGGAAGCATAAGCTTGTGAAGGAACTTTAAGTAAATGCATAAAAGAGTTTTAAATGGTGAAAGATGCTTGGGAGATGATGTTACAGTGGTGGGGAAACATTTGGCATAGTGGTTACATTAGGTATGAACCACCACCTAGAAACCTAGTGGAAAATGTTACAAGTGTTGGCATGGTTATAAGGAAAAATGCATAAAGATTAAAGTGGATGTTGGTGAGTGATTTAAAGTGTTTAGTGGTTGGCTTAAGGTGTATTTGAGGTGCCCAAATGAGGTTATAACATATTAGGATATATGAGGAGAAGTTTGGAGTTAAAAGAAAATTTAGAAACAAGGTTTTGGAGACGACCGACCTTAGGGACCGGACCAGCAAGGTCGGTCGAGCTCAATTTACACTACCGGAGGAAGTTTCTGGAATCTACCGAACATAGGACCGGACTTACAAGTTCGGTCGGGCTGTGTTTTGTGAAGGAATTAAGTCTCTGGAATGGACCGACCTTGGGACCGGACTTGCAAGGTCGGTCATGCCTAGAATTTTGTACGGTAATAAGTCTCTGGAGTCAACCAAACATGGGACCGGACTTGGCAAGTTCGGTCGAGCTTAAATTTCCCACGGGGAAACTCTCGGGAACGGACCGACCTTGGGGACGGACTTGCAAGGTCGGTCGGGGTAGAATTTTCACGGGTAGGTATTATGTTCTGGAATGGACCGACCTTGGGTAAGGTCGGTCGAGCCAAAAAAATAAATAAAAAAAAGAAATCTTGAGTTCTAAGGATGGTAATTGGTAATAAGGTATGCCATTGGGTAGGGTAGTAATGGTTAGGGCCCTAAGAACCAAAGGGATTAAGTTAAGTTGAGTAAGAACCTTAATGTTTAAAAAGATTAAGTTTAAAAGGGTAAGTGGTAAGGACTTAAGAGGATATTCATCGGAAATCTTTAGGGATTAAGTGAGTTAAGTGAGGTGCAAGTAACTAATGGCCTAAAATGAATCAATGTTTTAGGTTTGTGAATTGGGACCCCGGAGAAGGTTAAACAAACGACAATCGACGGTGAACGGTACAATCTTTCTTGTGACCTGCTTGCTAACGAGGTGTCCCTCGGCTTGTGTGATATCTATTTAATTGTTATGACTAAAACAAGATAAAGCATGCAACCGGTTATATTTGTTCTCGTTGAGTATGTGTTATCTTTACACTAACCCGCGAGACTTGAGATTGTTACTAACCAAGTTTAGTACTTACTGAGTAAGAATAAGAGTTAAGTTTGGTGGTTGTTGGTTAATGCCCGTTAAGGCTTAGCTAGCACATGGTGATTAAGATTTCTACTAACTGGAACTTGAGAGGAGGAAACCCGGGACCGATCTCCGGTCATGCATGCTAAGGAAAAAAGGGGACGGTATCTGAATCAGATCCGCCCTCCGCTTAAGGACTTGTCTTCGGACTTGTAGCCTAGGGCCGGTTGCCGGCTCAGCTACGCTGGACTCCCGTCCAGAGTAGGTGGCATTAAGATGGTGCGGTGGGATCACCTAAATCCCAGGTTCGAATTAAGCTACAACCATTCCCTTCAGGAACGGTTTGTATACTGAGATTAAGTTGAGATTAAGATAAGGTAAGGTAAGGAACTGAGATTAAGGAAATGAGGACTAAGGAGGGGGTTACTAACCCACTTGATAAGGGAACGCTTGAGTCGTTCATTGTTTGTGAACTATATATGTTCATCTGTGGTTATTGTTATTGCACTTCATATCATGCTTGTGTTTGTAATCAATTTCCATGCTATCGACAATTAGTCGTCGTAGCCCCGTTAGCTTGGGGGCCATGAGAGGGTGTACCAGCATTCGTGCTGACCCCCTTTGGGGGCTGTTTTTACACTTGCAGGTAAGAGACCCATGAGGACGCACTACGAGAGTAGGAGCGGTTAGACTTAGGATGGGCTGTTGATTTTGAGTACGGGTTGCGCTTGTGCACCGTCTGTTTATATTTAAACTGATGTAAGGTTGTGGTTATAACTTAGCTACTTGTACTCGGTTGGTTGTGGTATTTCGGATGGTGATGTTTTGGGATGGTCATTTATTTTGGATCGTTGCAATTAATGAGGCCGGTATATTCTAACGATCAGACCGTGGCAAGGTCCAGGTGTTTATTATTTCCGCTGCGACGAATTCGATTAAGTGTTCAGTTTGCGATAACCACGATTGGCTTTGGATGGGGGTGTTACAAAAAGTGGTATCAGAGCGTAGTTACGCTCTGATCAAGAAATACCGGACATAAGTAACCATCGAGTTAGGATATAAGTTAAGGAATAAGTGATGGGTTAAGGGTGTGAGAAGTTAGAGTGAGTAGAATCAGATGACCACTAATAAGTGTGGATCGTCTTTACCGTCTACGGACGTTACAAATTCGTTAACCGAAACAGTGGTGGATACGAATCTAATGTGAGTTATGCTTGTTCAGATGGCAGGACGTCCTAGAGGAAGCCGAGGCGGCGCGGCTGGGTGATGATGCTTCAGGAATACCGGGAGGGCAGACGATCGCAGAGATCGTAGCTGCCGCATTAGGGCATATGGGCTATCAGCCTGGTGTGGGTGCACCACTCCACACGCCACAACCCAGGGAACCAAATTGGGTGAAGAGTCTTGCAGATCTTCGACCCGCACACTTTAAGGGGGAGACCGATCCCGCCAAGCTTGAGGCGTACATCTCCGAGCTGGAGACCGCCTTTGAGACCCTTGATGTCCCTGCTGGGATCAAGGTGTGTCTAGCTGCTTTCTATCTGAAGGGGGCGGCAGCGGCAGGCGATTGGTGGAAGCTGGTGAGGGCCGAGCATGTGGCCAATCCAGAGTTCGGCTGGGAGCAGTACACCGCCTTGCTACGAGCAAAGTACTACCCCGCCCATGTCCAGACGAAGAAGAAGCGCTTGCAGTTGGATGCGCTAAGCAGACAGACAAGATGACGGTGGACGAGTATTACTCAGAGTTCACCGCCTTGCTCCGTCTTCTGCCAGGTCTTGGGTACTCAGACCAGATCCTGGTAGACCACTTCTATGGCGGGCTTAGCCATCGACTCCGCTACGGCATGGGGCCGACGAGTTACACTACCTTGCAGGAGTGCTATCATGCCGCTGCTAAGGTTGAGATAACCGTCCAGCTAGGGACGAGGAGAATGCCAAGAGGAAGAGTGCTGGTAAGAGCTCGGAGAGTCAAGGGCAAGGAGGGTACAAGAGACAGAAGTACCAGCCTCAGGCCCAGAAAAGTTAGAACCCTAAAGGGAAGGAGGAGAAAGAGAAGGCTCCAGAAGAGCCATTGAAGTTGACGTATGCTTACGCAGCTACACCCCTGCGCTCTAGGGCGCCAAAGGGTAAGGGATTGGTATTGTTTGAGTTAAGAAACAACTTAGTGACCGTTTGAGAAATGAGTACTAATATTATGAATCATCAGGATCTGAGATTGAGAAGGGAGCGACGCTTCATCTGTAGGTGGTGTCACAAGGACCACCCCGGGCTCGATTGTAAGGGAATAAGGTGGAGTGAAACTTTTGTGGAGTTTACGGGCACCGAGCGTATGAGTGCTACCGGAACCCTGCTAGCAGAGCCTATAGGCCCTACACCAGGGGCAAGGGCAAGACCGATCAAGGAGCTAGATCTGACGGTCAGAGGAAGGTGCAGCAGGCGGCGGACAAGAACCCAAGGGTGACCCAGAAGACGGGACCCACACTGCACATGGTGGACCGGGACGATGAGCCTGAACCCTCATCGAGGCCAGGTACCGCTATAACCATTTAGTAATAAAACTACCTGCTTACCGCATTATCATGCATGTTTGGTGAATAATTGAGTTAAGTACGAATGAGATAAGATTAGAACTTAAGTAAGATGTAACCTACTACCACTTTAGGAAGCTTCAACATCTGCTATCCAATACCATCTACACCTAACCGGAGCACACCGACATCGGAACCATAGACTTTCCAACCGAACAATGTCAGGTTATCCGCCCAGGTATGATTTTATTAAGGAGATACCTGACACCCGAAGCACAAATAGCCATCATCAGAAGATGCAATCAACTAGGAATGGGACCGGGAGGGAGTTTTTACACACAGGAGTACCCAGGGGGAGCAAAGATGAAATTAAAAATGATGAGCTTAGGCAAGGATTGGAATCCGTATGCCAAGAATTACCAAACCACGAGGATGCAAGATGGAGTCTCACACCGGGAATACCAGAAGAGTTCCATCCAGTTATTGTACAAGTCGTGGAAATCGCTCAGCAATTGGAAGCTGAACCGATTCCAGACTTTCAGGCAGACATTTGCATTATAAACTTCTACGAGAAGGATGGGCGACTTGGACTACACCAGGATAAGGACGAGACAACGGAGTCTCTCGAAAGGGGATACCCGTAGTGTCATGGTCCATTGGGGATGATGCAGAGTTTTTATACGGCGAGCAGAAGGTGCGGACCGTGCGAATAAGTTGGTACTTAAGTCAGGAGATATGTTAATTATGGGAGGAGAATCAAGGATGTTATACCATGAGATTAAGAGAATCAAGCTGAATACAGCACCGTCAGCAGTAGTCAATGCGACGCACATGAGACCTGGAGATTAAACCTAACCTTTAGACAATATTAGCCATGTAATGTTAGAATGAGATGAGGAATGAGATGTAAGATTCAAGCACATGTTGTTAACAGGATGGCTATGAATAAAATAACAGTGTCGTTCATATAAATTGTTACGACTCTTGTTATACCATCAATACTCATGAAGCTTCTGAACATAATTAGGTTATGGACTCGGTATGGAAGGTGCATTAAGCATACTTACAGAGGCACAGGCCGACGTCAGCGGTACTATCCTCACCGGCACCTTTCCGATTAATGGGATTGAGGCATCAGTTCTCTTCGACTCAGGGGCCTCGCATACCTTTGTCTCGGCATCATTCGCGAGCAGGTTGGGGCTAGACGCTGATGAGCTACCCGATTTAACGGTTACGCTCCCGTCTAAGGAGAAGGTTCGTTGCACTCGTTACTACCGAGGAGCCACTGTCAGAATTAAGGGAGAAGACTTTCCAGTAAGTTTTATTGAGTTCAGTGAGCTAGGATTTGATGTTATCTTCGGGATGAACTGGTTGGAGCGGCACAAGGGATGTATCCTCTGCGCCGAGCATAGATTGCTGCTCAGGATTCCGTCTGGGGTAACCATATCATACCGCCAGAGGCCCAGGGAGCCTTCGACTAAGATCATCACCGCCATGGCAATGTATAAGGAATTGAGGAGAGAAGGAGAGGAGAAGTATGCCTCTACTATGTACAGGACATAGAGAGAGACCCCGAGTTCGACCCCGACTTACCGGTAGTGTCGGAGTTCCCGACTTATTCCCATGGGAACTGCCCGGCATGCCACCCACTCGGGAGGTAGAGTTCACCATCGAGCTGCTACCTGGTACCGGACCGATAGCCAAGGCACCATACCGTATGGCTCCGGCGGAAATGACTGAATTAAAAGAACAGTTGAAAGATTTGTTGGATAAGGGATTCATTAGACCAAGTGTGTCACCATGGGGAGCGCCAGTCCTCTTCGTGAAAAAGAAGGATGGTAGTCTCCGCCTCTGCATCGACTACAGAGAGCTGTGCATGACAGTGAAGAATGAAGAATAGGTACCCACTACCTCGCATTGACGATCTGTTCGATCAGTTGAAGGGAGCGTCTGTGTTCTCCAAGATTGATCTCAGATCGGGGTATCATCAGATAGCCATTAAGGAGGGAGACATTGATAAGACGGCATTCCGGACACGATACGGCCACTATGAGTTTACAGTGATGCCGTTCGGATTGTCGAACGCACCGGCAAAGTTTATGGATCTGATGAACCGCTTGTTCCGGAGCAGCTGGACAAGTCGGTTGTGTTGTTTATTGATGACATTTTGATATACTCGAAGTCTAAGGTTGAACATGAGGAACATCTGAGGAGAGTATTGGAAATATTAAGGGAGAACCAGCTATATGCTAAGTTCTCTAAATGTGAGTTTTGGCTTGACCAGGTCTCTTTCCTAGGTCATGTCATCTTAGATGCTGGGATCTCGGTGGATCCAGCAAAGATTGATGCCGTACGTACTTGGCCAAGACCGAAGACTGTTACCGACATCCGGAGCTTTCTCGGTCTGGCAGGTTACTACAGGAGATTTGTTAGGGATTTCAGCAAGGTCGCTAAACCGATGACCAGTCTGATGAAGAAAGATGCACCGTTCTTATGGACGGTTGACTGTGAGAGATCATTTCAGAGCTTGAAGGACTCACTGACCACTGCACTGGTTCTGACCATTCCAGACGGTACAGAGGGCTTTGAGGTTTATTGTGATGCATCCGGCAGAGGGCTGGGTTACGTGCTTATGCAACATGGCAAGGTGGTGGCATATGCCTCACGCCAGTTGAAGAAACATGAGGAGAACTACCCCACACATGATTTAGAGCTGGGAGCTATAGTCTTCGCTTTGAAGATATGGCGCCACTACTTATACGGGGTTAGTGTGACGGTCTACACCGATCACAAGAGTTTGAGATACAAATTCACTCAGAAGGAGCTGAATCTTCGACAGAGGAGATGGTTAGAGTTTCTGAAAGACTGTGACATTGACCTCCAATACAAAGAGGGAAAGGCCAATGTTGTAGCAGACGCCCTGAGCCGTCGAGCACACTCACTCCATTCGCTAGTTTCTTTCTCCAGCTTGGTTGATGAGGTGCGAGAGGCTCAGAGGAAAGATGGGTACATGAGAGAGGTCAGACAGAAGCTGACAGATGGTACCTTTGAGAGTCAGAAATATGACTTCAGACTTCATGATGATGATCTGATCAGACTTAAGGGCCGGTTATGCATACCACAGGGTAACACGGATCTGAAAGACCGTATACTTAGAGAATCACACTGTTCTTCAGTTTCCATCTTCCGGGAGCCTCTAAAATGTATAAAGACATGCGCAACTCCTAAGCCCTCGTGCACCTTAGACCGAATCGGGTTGTTGGTATTATAGGCTCGGCATAAGTCCTATAGCTAGATATCAAGAGGTCTAGTTGAGGCACTCCTAAGTCCTCGTACTTTCAATCGCATTCTAGGCCCGTCATAAGCCCTAGGATTGGATATCAAGAGGTCCAGTTGAGGCACTCCTAAGCCCTCGTGCACCTTAGACCGAATCGGGTTGTTGGTATTATAGGCTCGTCGTAAGTCCTATAGCTAGATATCAAGAGGTCTAGTTGAGGCACTCCTAAGTCCTCGTACTTTCAATCGCATTCTATGCCCGTCATAAGCCCTAGGATTGGATATCAAGAAGTACAGTTGAGGCACTCTTAAGTCCTCGTGCACTTGGTTATCGTGTTACTCTCCCGTCGTGTTCACATGGCGTGCTATCCATGATCGCATCTGGATGTACCCCGTAAAAGCCCTAATGAGAATTTTTGGTGCCCCGTCAACCTTGATCCAATTCTACAAGCCTTCTATTGCAGAATTGAATCAAGGGGAGCCATCTGTAGACACCAAAAATTCTCACCCGTTTTATATTAAAACCAAAATACAAAAATAAACATGCTTCTAGAAACAGGGTGGTCGTCCCCGTTTTCAACTAAAGGAATTTCTTTTTCTCCGACATTTAAAATCTCACATTCCTATGGAAAAGGAGCACCGGCCTTTTTTTTATATATATTATTTTATTTTTATTTATTTTATCTTTATTTTATTTTTATTTATTTTAATGTAATCTGTTTTTTTAATGACTTCATTTTGTATACTTATTTTGTAGCTTTTGCTTAAAATATTTCACTTTTTTGTTATTTCCTTGTATTATTTTATGCACTCGTTTGATTCATACCTCTTGTTTCTCATCATTATTATTTAGTATTTCTTGCCGATTTTCTCATTATTTTTATCATCATCATTTCCATCATTTTATATCCCCTTTTGCTACTATTATTTTGTTTATTTTATTTTATACATCAACATTTCGAACCTTATTTTTAGTTAGCCTCCATAATTTCATACATTAGATTATCATCTCTTTTTATTGTATATACTTTCTTTTGGATTCGTAACTCTTTAAAAATAAAGTTATCCAGTCGAATTTAGAGCTCTTATATTATTTCTCCCATGAACATACTGAAATCTGACCTCGCGTAACTGGTTAAGGTACCCATCATGCAACCCGTAGATCTTGGGTTTGATTCCTGGCATAGGTTGGAGGCATTTTCTTCATTATTTCATCACGCGACATAACTTTAATTTTGTTTCTCCGCTACTACTATTACTGAAATTAGTCGCAGCTCAATTTGTAGAACATGCAGGAAAGGAGGGTGAGGTATCGAGTTCGAAACTCGGTAGGATCTTGTTTTGTGACTTCCTTTATTTTTGCCAGCTAGTATCCAAATAGGGCCCTGTCCAATTCGGTCCACACTTGTCCAAACAGCCCATTTCTTTTTATTTGAATCCCACATAAAGCCCATAACCATCTAGCAAGCCCTAATTTGACATCTGTCCACTCCTTTCATTATAAAACTCTCAACAAAAAAAACAGTAGAGGATGGGCATGTTTTTGCAAGAGCCGATAAAAACACTACAGGATGGGCACCCCATATTGATGATTATTCTGTCGTTCCTCCCCAAGTCGATGGCTCTGGTTTTTAAACTTTCGACCTCTCCTTTCTCCATGACCACGGCCTCGTTTTCGTTTTTCCCCTCTGAAACTAGCTTCCACTACCTTCGACTTCATACACCTACGCCTGAAGACTCTCGAGCTTCTTCCTGGATTTGTAAATTGACATTCTCTAATTTTACCTGATTTCTCTTTACGTCGGTTGGCAACTGGGTAAGTCGCTTGGTGCATTCCTCTCCTTCCTCCTCTCAGTTGCTCTGCGAACTGGATTTTTGACGCACGTCTACAACCTTCTTCGTCAGTTTTGCTGTTCTTTATTTAACAAACCTACACCAGAGGATCCAGGCCGGTGATGGTTAAACGAGAAAGAGATTCACGACATTCCAGAGTTTTCTTTCTCTGATGTGCAAGCCGTTTCTCTGCTCATTTACTTCATGGCTTCTAAATACATTTTAGTGCTTAAGCTTTTATTCTTTAACTTTGCTCGCCGAATTCGGAGAAAACTCCACTGTTTTTCGCATATTCATAGTTTCTGTTTTGCTCTCTGGGTATTTGGGCCAAATGAACTTAAGACCGACGATGGTCCTAGAAGATTCAACGCGGTTTGGACTTTGTTTCACATTCTTTCTCTTTTGTCTCGTATGCATCTTCGTTTTACTGCTAGTTCAACATTCTGTTACCGTCTCATTCTGCTCTTACTTTCAAAGCCCTTGAATCTCGTTGTGTCTGTCAATCGCAAATGAGTATCAAGACCGCTAGGAAATGTTCATTGTCATTCGCTACTGCTACGGTCTATTTTCAAAAGGATTTTAGTGTTTAAGCATATACGCCTTTTTTTATTCCGTGGATATGTTGTCCCGAAGTTCGTCTGGCGACTCCATGAACTCCGAATCTTGCAAAGTCTCTTAGTCTCGGGAATAGACTCTCCCCATGTTGAGACGAAGGTTTCGGTTCTTAATTCCGATTCCTCATTCTCTGTTTATCTGCGTACTGATATTGTATATGTTGGTCTGAAGTTTATAAAGAAACACCGATGCGTTAAACCATATCTGGGGTGATGTCATATCATTTTCTGGGGTACCTGTTTCATTTTCGTTCTGTTTAAGTTTTGTATGACCTGGTCGAACCCAATACTTGTAACACCCCATCCAAAGCCAATCGTGGTTATCGCAAACTGAACACTTAATCGAATTCGTCGCAGCGGAAATAATAAACACCTGGACCTTGCCACGGTCTGATCGTTAGAATATACCGGCCTTATCAATTACAACACTATCCAAATAAATGACCATCCCAAAACATCACCATCCGAAATACCACAACCAACCGAGTACAAGTAGCTAAGTTATAACCACAACCTTACATCAGTTTAAATATAAACAGACGGGTGCACAAGCGCAACCCGTACTCAAAATAAACAGCCCATCCTAAGTCTAACCGCTCCTACTCTCGTAGTGCGTCTCCATGGGTCTCTTACCTGCAAGTGTAAAAACAGCCCCAAAGGGGGTCAGCACGAATGCTGGTACACCCTCTCATGGCCCCCAACTAACGGGCTACGACGACTAATTGTCGATAGCATGGAAATTGATTACATACACAAGCATGATATGAAGTGCAATAACAATAACCACAGATGAACACATATAGTTCACAACAATGAACGCTCAAGCGTTCCCTTATCAAGTGGGTTAGTAACCCCCTCCTTAGTCCTCATTTCCTTAATCTCAGTTCCTTACCTTACCTATCTTAATCTCAACTTAATCTCAGTATACAAACCGTTCCTGGAAGGGAATGGTTATAGCTTAATTCGAACCTGGGATTTAGGTGATCCCAACGCACCATCTTAATGCCACCTACTCTGGACGGGAGTCCAGTGTAGCTGAGCCGGCAACCGGCCCTAGGCTACAAGTCCGAAGACAAGTCCTTAAGCGGAGGGCGGATCTGATTCAGATACCGTCCCCCTTTTTCCTTAGCATGCATGACTGGAGATCGGTCCGGGTTTCCTCACTCAAGTTCCAGTTAGTAGAAATCTTAATCACCATGTGCTAGCTAAGCCTTAACGGGCATTAACCAACAACCACCAAACTTAACTCTTATTCTTACTCAGTAAGTACTAAACTTGGTTAGTAACAATCTCAAGTCGCGGGTTAGGTAAAGATAACACATACACAACGAGAACAAATATAACCGGTTTGGCATGCTTTATCTTGTTTTAGTCATAACAATTAAACAGATAGCAAACAAGCCGAGGGACACCTCGTTAGCAAGCAGGTCACAAGAAAGATTGTACCGTTCACCGTCGATCGTCGTTTGTTTAACCTTCTCCGGGGTCCCAATTCACAAACCTAAAACATTGATTCATTTTAGGCCATTAGTTACTTGCACCTCACTTAACTCACTTAATCCCTAAAGATTTCCGATGAATATCCTTTAAGTCCTTACCACTTACCCTTTTAAACTTAATCTTTTTAAACATTAAGGTTCTTACTCAACTTAACTTAATCCCTTAGGTTCTTAGGGCCCTAACCATTACTACCCTACCAATGGCATACCTTATTACCAATTACCATCCTTAGAATTCAAGATTTCTTTTTTTTTATTTTTTTTTGGCTCGACCGACCTTACCCAAGGTCGGTCCATTCCAGAACATAATACCGCTTGAAAATTCTACCCCGACCGACCTTGCAAGTCCGGTCCCCAAGGTCGGTCCGTTCCCGAGAGTTTCCCCGTGGGAAATTTAAGCTCGACCGAACTTGCCAAGTCTGGTCCCATGTTCGGTCGACTCCAGAGACTTATTACAGTACAAAATTCTAGGCATGACCGACCTTGCAAGTCCGGTCCCAAGGTCGGTCCATTCCAGAGACTTAATTCCTTCACAAAATACAAGCCCGACCGAACTTGTAAGTCCGGTCCTATGTTCGGTCGATTCCAGAAACTTCCTCCGGCAGTGTAAATTGAGCTCGACCGACCTTGCAGGTCCGGTCCCTAGGTCGGTCGTCTCCAAAACCTTGTTTCTAAATTTCTTTTAACTCCACTTCTCTCCATATATCCTAATATGTTATAACCTCATTTGGGCACCCAAATACACCTTAAGCCACCACTAACACTTTAAATCACTCACCTACATCCACTTTAATCTTTATGCATTTTCCTTTAACCATGCCAACACTTGTAACATTTTCCACTAGGTTTCTAGGTGGTGGTTCATACCTAATGTAACCACTATGCCAAATGTTTCCCCACCACTGTAAACATCTCCCAAGCATCTTTCACCATTTAAAACTCTTTTATGCATTTACTTAAAGTTCCTTCACAAGCTTATGCTTCCATCCATCAACACATTATTTCCTTCCTAGTTGTTTACCCACATTTGCCCAAGTCCTAAATACTCAAACACATTCTCTTGATTCCTAAATCCTTCATAGTAATGCCTAAGTCATTATAACTCATTAAAACACCTTATCTCAACCCTTTCTCATCAAGACAACCTCTAGAACTTCTTAGTACTTCCTTAGTCATTAAATCCCCTTAGAATATCTTAGACACTTAAGTTCTCCTTTAAATTTTGCCATGGGTTCTCTAGTATATAGTACACTAACACTTGGTTTTTCTCCATCAAACAACCAATACCACTCAAATTCTCATCACACACCTTAACACACAATTTGCCACCAAAACTACACCACATCATCTTATAGTGCATAAACTTAAATGCTTGGCACTTAGGCCCTTAAATGAAAATAATCTTAACCACTGAATTTCCACATATTTGCCTTCAACCTGCGAATACACCACAACAAGGCTCCCATTGAAATGAAATGCTTCTTGTAATTCACCTTGATATTCTTAAACTATCTTTTTTCCTCATTAGCTCCTTAGTCACAAGTTCTCAACATAGTCATTGTTTCTCCTAGGTCATATATAACCCTTTTCTAATGTAAACTCTACACTAAACTCATCACATATCTAAATCCCATTCCCTTAAACAATAAAACACCTTAAGGTAAGTAATTTACCTTGTTCTTTTACAAGCTTTATAAGCTTTCTTCCTTAGTTTTTTCCTTTCTCAATCTCGGTCCCCAATATATATCTCCTTGCCAATGTTCTAACCAATATCCAATGACTCCAATGAGTACTAGATAATACATTAACCCTAAGGAACAAACCCTAGGTTAAAAAAATGTGTTTTAAGGTATTGAATTGATTGTTTTACCTTAGTTTCTCAAGACAAGCTTGGATATGAAGCAAGAAGGACCTCCTTTATCCTTTGAAGAGTAGAAACAAGCTAGGACAAGGCATAAACATGGAGTCCCATGAGCATGTATTTTCGGTCAAGAAGAAAAGGGATGAAACCTAGATTTTCTTACACTTTCTTTACCTTAAGAGAATGGAGAAGCCAATGGAGTCTCCAAACTTGAATTTCCTCCTCTAATGGTGGTTTGACTTGGCACCAAATCAAAGCTCTTGGAGTTTTGAAAAGATAGAAAGAGAGAGCTTGAGCTAACTAAGAGGAATATGTGATTTGTTTTGGTTTTATGAGCTAAAATGAGTACGTAGTGTGCAAGAGAAGGTGGAGCTAGCATGGAGATGAGCTTCACGTTAATCGATAAGGGAGAGAGCAGCTCAAACCGTGGGAAACAAGAGAGAATGAAGGGGTGAGGAGAGAGGTGAGTAAATGAGATATTTATGTTAAAAGAGTGAATAGTACTTTTGCTTTATAACTCTTATTTGCTTAATGACTCATAAAGGTGGTGACTCACCTTATAAAAACCGGCCCCATAGTAACAAGGGTACTTAAGTCTTTGTTGACCAATATCTCACTTATATTGACTTATGTTATAAACTAGCTTAATTAAGTTAACTATTCACAAACAAGGCAATTGTTGTGAAATTTTTGATTTCCCATTGATATAGACTTCCAAATGTGATACTATATAGTGCACATGTTAATTAAAGAGTAATGATGGACATTTAGCCATTCAAAACTCATTTACAAGACAATTTTTCAAAAATGTGCTTTAAGACTCCTTAAAGCACATTTTATGTTTTAACTTGTTTTCAAGCTTGGTTTTCGTTGGTAATTGATTTAAAATGACCATTAGGATACTACTAAGGTCTTAGAACAATATTTGGGTACTCTCCCAAGTCTCTCCAAGCTTAGAGCACGTTTTTGCTTAAACTGCTCTTTTGGTGTTTCCTTATATTTTCTTTGATTAGAAATGTTTCTTGATGCTTCTAAGGCATTATTTAGCCTCCTTATATCTTAGTTTATCATTTAAACACCATATCTAAGTTTGGGGTATTTCAATCTTCCCCCTTTAAAAGAACTTTGTCCTCAAAGTTCACATATGTGCTTAACCATTCACGGTACTCAATTCCCTTAATCTTAACACCACATCTTATATTCACATTCACACATCTCAAGGCTCAAAGGTAAATCTCAAATACAATACATAAGTATCATACATAACTCAACTTAACATCAAAGTGTAGCAACTTACACAAACTCACATCTTAAACAACCAAACAAACGACAAACATGATCGTTTCCTAACTCAAAAAGCAAGGAAGCTCTACCCCCCTTAAAAGGGGGTACGCCCCGTACCCTATACAGACGATCTAGTCAGTAAACAAAGAAGGGTATTTCGCCCTCATCTTATCCTCTAATTCCCACGTGGCCTCTTCGACATCCTGGATAGACCAGAGAACCTTCACCAGTCGCACAGACTTGTGGCGAGTGTCCCTAGTCTTACTGTCCAAGATTCTCTGAGGAGTCTCCACTGATCTCATATTTGGTTCTAAAGTGAACCTCTCAGGTTCTAACACATGGGAGGGGTGGTGCATGTATTTCTTTAGCTGTGAAACATGAAAAACATCATGCACTTTACCCAGTTCAGCAGGTAAATTCAACCTGTAAGCAACCGGGCCCACCCGCTCCGTAATCTCATAAGGACCAACAAACTTCGGGCTTAATTTGCCCTTCTGCCCAAACCTGAATACACCCTTCATCGGTGAAACTCGCAGAAATACCTGGTCGCCCACTGCGAACTCCAGGTCCCGTCGTCGAACATCAGCATACGACTTCTGCCTATCTTGAGCAGCCTTCATGTTCTCCCTGATTTGCTGAACTTCAGCCTTAACTTGTTCTAAGTACTCTGGTCCTATAATGACCGTCTCACTCGACTCATTCCAGCAGAGCGGTGTGCGACATGGTCTACCGTACAACGCTTGAAAAGGTGCCATCTTGATCAAAGCGTGATAGCTGTTGTTGTATGAAAACTCGATCAGATGTAGTCTGTCAATCCAACTGCCCTGGAAGTGTAAGGCACATGCTCTCAGCATGTCCACGAGTGTCTGAATAGTACGCTCAGTCTGACCATCTGTCTGAGGATGGAACGCGGTACTCAGCTTGAGTTCTGTACCCAACGCTTCTCTGGTAGCTCTCCAGTACCTCAAAAGGAATCTAGTATCTCTATCTGACACTATGGTCTTCGGTATCCCGTGATGTCTCATGACTTCTTTCTCAAATAACTCAGCTAATTTGGTCACCTTCCAAGTATCCTTCATCGGTATGAATCTGGCTACTTTGGTAAGGCGATCCACCACGACCCATATCATGTTGAGACCTCCCCTAGCAGGTGGGAGCCCAACTACAAAGTCCATGGAGATATCATGGAACTTCCACTCCGAAACTGGCATCGACTGTACCATTCCGCCTGGTCGTCGGTGCTCAAATTTCACCTTCTGGCATGTGAGACACCTCAAGACGAACTCGGTAACATCTGTCTTCATCCCCGACCACCAGAAGTATCTCTTCATGTCTTTATACATTTTAGAGGCTCCCGGAAGGATGGAAACTGAAGAACAGTGTGATTCTCTAAGTATACGGTCTTTCAGATCCGTGTTACCCTGTGGTATGCATAACCGGCCCTTAAGTCTGATCAGATCATCATCATGAAGTCTGAAGTCATATTTCTGACTCTCAAAGGTACCATTTGTCAGCTTCTGTCTGACCTCTCTCATGTACCCATCTTTCCTCTGAGCCTCTCGCACCTCATCAACCAAGCTGGAGAAAGAAACTAGCGAATGGAGTGAGTGTGCTCGACGGCTCAGGGCGTCTGCTACAACATTGGCCTTTCCCTCTTTGTATTGGAGGTCAATGTCACAGTCTTTCAGAAACTCCAACCATCTCCTCTGTCGAAGATTCAGCTCCTTCTGAGTGAATTTGTATCTCAAACTCTTGTGATCGGTGTAGACCGTCACACTAACCCCGTATAAGTAGTGGCGCCATATCTTCAAAGCGAAGACTATAGCTCCCAGCTCTAAATCATGTGTGGGGTAGTTCTCCTCATGTTTCTTCAACTGGCGTGAGGCATATGCCACCACCTTGCCATGTTGCATAAGCACGTAACCCAGCCCTCTGCCGGATGCATCACAATAAACCTCAAAGCCCTCTGTACCGTCTGGAATGGTCAGAACCAGTGCAGTGGTCAGTGAGTCCTTCAAGCTCTGAAATGATCTCTCACAGTCAACCGTCCATAAGAACGGTGCATCTTTCTTCATCAGACTGGTCATCGGTTTAGCGACCTTGCTGAAATCCCTAACAAATCTCCTGTAGTAACCTGCCAGACCGAGAAAGCTCCGGATGTCGGTAACAGTCTTCGGTCTTGGCCAAGTACGTACGGCATCAATCTTTGCTGGATCCACCGAGATCCCAGCATCTAAGATGACATGACCTAGGAAAGAGACCTGGTCAAGCCAAAACTCACATTTAGAGAACTTAGCATATAGCTGGTTCTCCCTTAATATTTCCAATACTCTCCTCAGATGTTCCTCATGTTCAACCTTAGACTTCGAGTATATCAAAATGTCATCAATAAACACCACAACCGACTTGTCCAGCTGCTCCCGGAACAAGCGGTTCATCAGATCCATAAACTTTGCCGGTGCGTTCGACAATCCGAACGGCATCACTGTAAACTCATAGTGGCCGTATCGTGTCCGGAATGCCGTCTTATCAATGTCTCCCTCCTTAATGGCTATCTGATGATACCCCGATCTGAGATCAATCTTGGAGAACACAGACGCTCCCTTCAACTGATCGAACAGATCGTCAATGCGAGGTAGTGGGTACCTATTCTTCACTGTCACTGCATTCAGCTCTCTGTAGTCGATGCAGAGGCGGAGACTACCATCCTTCTTTTTCACGAAGAGGACTGGCGCTCCCCATGGTGACACACTTGGTCTAATGAATCCCTTATCCAACAAATCTTTCAACTGTTCTTTTAATTCAGTCATTTCCGCCGGAGCCATACGGTATGGTGCCTTGGCTATCGGTCCGGTACCAGGTAGCAGCTCGATGGTGAACTCTACCTCCCGAGTGGGTGGCATGCCGGGCAGTTCCCATGGGAATAAGTCGGGAACTCCGACACTACCGGTAAGTCGGGGTCGAACTCGGGGTCTCTCTCTATGTCCTGTACATAGTAGAGGCATACTTCTCCTTTTCTCCTCAATTCCTTATACATTGCCATGGCGGTGATGATCTTAGTCGAAGGCTCCCTGGGCCTCTGGCGGTATGATATGGTTACCCCAGACGGAATCCTGAGCAGCAATCTATGCTCGGCGCAGAGGATACATCCCTTGTGCCGCTCCAACCAGTTCATCCCGAAGATAACATCAAATCCTAGCTCACTGAACTCAATAAAACTTACTGGAAAGTCTTCTCCCTTAATTCTGACAGTGGCTCCTCGGTAGTAACGAGTGCAACGAACCTTCTCCTTAGACGGGAGCGTAACCGTTAAATCGGGTAGCTCATCAGCGTCTAGCCCCAACCTGCTCGCGAATGATGCCGAGACAAAGGTATGCGAGGCCCCTGAGTCGAAGAGAACTGATGCCTCAATCCCATTAATCGGAAAGGTGCCGGTGAGGATAGTACCGCTGACGTCGGCCTGTGCCTCTGTAAGTATGCTTAATGCACCTTCCATACCGAGTCCATAACCTAATTATGTTCAGAAGCTTCATGAGTATTGATGGTATAACAAGAGTCGTAACAATTTATATGAACGACACTGTTATTTTATTCATAGCCATCCTGTTAACAACATGTGCTTGAATCTTACATCTCATTCCTCATCTCATTCTAACATTACATGGCTAATATTGTCTAAAGGTTAGGTTTAATCTCCCAGGTCTCATGTGCGTCGCATTGACTACTGCTGACGGTGCTGTATTCAGCTTGATTCTCTTAATCTCATGGTATAACATCCTTGATTCTCCTCCCATAATTAACATATCTCCTGACTTAAGTACCAACTTATTCGCACGGTCCGCACACTTCTGCTCGCCGTATAAAAACTCTGCATCATCCCCAATGGACCATGACACTACGGGTATCCCCCTTTCGAGAGACTCCGTTGTCTCGTCCTTATCCTGGTGTAGTCCAAGTCGCCCATCCTTCTCGTAGAAGTTTATAATGCAAATGTCTGCCTGAAAGTCTGGAATCGGTTCAGCTTCCAATTGCTGAGCGATTTCCACGACTTGTACAATAACTGGATGGAACTCTTCTGGTATTCCCGGTGGTGAGACTCCATCTTGCATCCTCGTGGTTTGGTAATTCTTGGCATACGGATTCCAATCCTTGCCTAAGCTCATCATTTTTAATTTCATCTTTGCTCCCCCTGGGTACTCCTGTGTGTAAAAACCTCCCGGTCCCATTCCTAGTTGATTGCATCTTCTGATGATGGCTATTTGTGCTTCGGGTGTCAGGTATCTCCTTAATAAAATCATACCTGGGCGGATAACCTGACATTGTTCGGTTGGAAAGTCTATGGTTCCGATGTCGGTGTGCTCCGGGTTAGGTGTAGATGGTATTGGATAGCAGATGTTGAAGCTTCCTAAAGTGGTAGTAGGTTACATCTTACTTAAGTTCTAATCTTATCTCATTCGTACTTAACTCAATTATTCACCAAACATGCATGATAATGCGGTAAGCAGGTAGTTTTATTACTAAATGGTTATAGCGGTACCTGGCCTCGATGAGGGTTCAGGCTCATCGTCCCGGTCCACCATGTGCAGTGTGGGTCCCGTCTTCTGGGTCACCCTTGGGTTCTTGTCCGCCGCCTGCTGCACCTTCCTCTGACCGTCAGATCTAGCTCCTTGATCGGTCTTGCCCTTGCCCCTGGTGTAGGGCCTATAGGCTCTGCTAGCAGGGTTCCGGTAGCACTCATACGCTCGGTGCCCGTAAACTCCACAAAAGTTTCACTCCACCTTATTCCCCTTACAATCGAGCCCGGGGTGGTCCTTGTGACACCACCTACAGATGAAGCGTCCCTTCTCAATCTCAGATCCTGATGATTCATAATATTAGTACTCATTTCTCAAACGGTCACTAAGTTGTTTCTTAACTCAAACAATACCAATCCCTTACCCTTTGGCGCCCTAGAGCGCAGGGGTGTAGCT
>CM041777.1:119192880-119220156 GCA_023374045.1 Limonium bicolor | reverse complement strand
TGACGCCTCTCAACAAATTGTAGCCATTGCTCTTCTGTTATGCCCTCGTAAACCTCCCATGGTGGTCTCACACCGTCTCCACCATGATCTGGCTCATCTGGATCTTCTGGAGTAGGCATCTTGTAGATGTACTTGTCAGCCAACTTATTCTTGTGGTCCCGGAACTGTTTCGACATCGCTGATAGCACATCGTTTTTAAGTGCGGGATCCACGGAGAAACGAGACTACGTACATGATCATTCAGTTAGTAAAGTAAACATAAATGTTCTATTATTTCACAAAAGATCATAGTAATAATGTAGAGATTTACCTGAAGACGCTGAAACATAGTATCCTTCAATGATTGAGGCACTTGCTTCCAGGTGTGGTTTATGTCGCAATATGACTTCACCAAATGGCTACCGTAAGCGGTGAAGTCATTCTTCCAATTTCCATGGGGCTGGTTGAATTGATTGAAGTCGACCGGTTTTGTAGGAGGGCCCTTGTTAGCCTTCAGCCCACGTGTTGCACCTCTTTTCTTCTGCTTCTTCGCCTCTGGTGGCACAACCGACTCCTCTTCGGTCTGCTGTGAAGGGCCAGCCTCAGTCTCGTGTACTGCTACCTGGTCCTTCTTCTTCTTTCCTCCTCTCGTGACCCGCTTACTTGGTCTATTCGGCTGTGGCTCAGGTTCTCCAGTCGAGATAAGCCGTCCAATGGGGTCATCTATAGGGTGATCATCCACTGCAAAAAAAAATCATAAAGCATTTTCATCAGTTAAACTCATAACATAAATACTATGATGCATAACAATAACAGTTAAGATGATATTACAGTCTACATTCTACTAACAACATTACCTGACACGTACAAAAACATAAATCATTTCATATTTTCTACCCAAACACCCTCATCATGGTCTGATCGTGCGTAGAGCAAATCGTTTTCAGTATCATCAATCGAATCCGGTAATCCAGTAGGAAACAAGGATGTTTCCTCTACAGTCCCATTTTCATCGTTATCCTCATTTTCATTTTCCATTACAACCGGCCTTCTTCCTGGAAGAACAACAGACCATCTGCAGTCTTTCGGATCCTCAACATACCACACTTGCTCGCAATCCTTTCCCAGAACAAATTGATCATCATTATAACCGTGTAACCGTGAAAGATCAACCATGGTAAGCCCTCCATCATTTTGGTACCCGCGTCGGTTGTCCACCCACTTGCACCGGAACAACAGAAAGGAATCAATGTCATAGTCTAGTTCCCAGATGTCCTCGATGACACCATAATACCAATTACTAACTGGTTGAGATCGGTTACCGCTGTGGTACTCAGTGGCAGCAGCTTCAATTTTTACCCCACTATTCTGGTTTATCGATTTGGCATCTTGGCGTGCAGTGTAGTATGTATACCCACTAATATCATACCCCTCAAAAGATGTAATATTAGTTTCAGGTCCGATTGCCAAACATCTGATCTCTTCGCTTACAGCTTCTGGATCTGATGATGCTAATGTCAACACATGATCTTTGAACCATTGGATAAAAACTCGGTTTTGTTCTTTTGTCAGCCAAATGTGGTTTTTCAAAGGATTTTGATGCCTTAACTCAACCATATGGGTTTCCAAATAAGGTTCAACAACCTCAAGATGTTGTAAGACAAACAAATGTGCTTGATGAATAAGTAGACGCGAAACTTGCACGATCTTTCTACCAATAACACCTTTACCCTTAAACCTGCCATAGTGTCGTGGTTTTGGGATACCAATAGACTCTGCCTCACTCAAATAATCGGTCACAAACTCCGTGACTTCCTCAGTCACTGTTGCTTCAACAATGCTCCCCTCTGGTCGATACCTATTCTTCATTCTACTTTTCAGAATACCCATGTACCGTTCAAAAGGGTACATGTACCGTAAGTATACCGGACCGCAGAACTGTATCTCTCGAACGATGTGCACAATTAGATGTACCATTATATCAAAGAAAGATGGTGGGAAATACATCTCAAGTTGACATAAAGTGATAACAATTTCACGTTGTAGATCATCTAGAGAGGTTACGTCAATTGCCTTGGAGCACACAGCGTTGAAAAAGAAACATAACCGAGTTAAAGCATTTCTGACATCAGATGGCAATATCCCTCGAATTGCGACCGGAAGAAGATGTAACATCAGTACATGATAATCGTGAGATTTCATGCCTAAAAGTTTTAAATCCTTCATCGATACAATGTTCTTCCAGTTTGAAGAGTATCCAGACGGTACTTTTACCGAGTACAGACATTTGCAGAAAAATCTTTTCAGCCTTTGAGAGCGTGTAGCATGCAGGAGGTAGGTAGATTCGTTTCCCATTCTCTTGTGGGTGTAACTCCTTTCGTATACCCATGGTTTGCATGTCCTTTCTGATTTTCAATCCGTCTTTTGTTTTGCCGGGTATATTGAGTAAAGTCCCACTCACTGCCTCACCAACGTTCTTCACAATGTGCATGATGTCTAAGCAGTGCCTCACAGAAAGATGACGCCAATAAGGTAGTTCCCAAAAGATAGAACACTTTTTCCAAATGTTTTTCGTCGGTTTTGATGTGTTTCCAAATACATTTACAATGTCCTTAACCTTTTCGTACACTTCCTCAGAGGTCAGAGGTAGACGGGCCACACGAGTTTCGGCTTGACCATTGAACAACTTTCTCTTCGTTACTCGATAAGGGTGATCTTCGGGGAGAAGACGTCGATGACACATATAAACATTCTTCCCACAATGTTTTAAACGGTCCGAACAAGTGTCTTCCTCGCATATGGGACATGCAAATGTTCCTTTAACCGTGTAACCGGACAAGTTCCCATACGCAGGGAAGTCATTGACGGTACAGAACAACAAAGCCTTGAGCGTGAAATTCTCTCTTGCATAAGCATCATATACCACGGTCCCCTCATTCCACAATAGCTTCAGATCGTCGATCAGAGGGGCAAGGTACACATCAATGCTATTACCTGGCTGCTTGGGACCAGATATCAGGAGCGATAACATGATGTACTTTCGTTTCATACACAACCATGAGGGCAAATTGTAGATCACTAGCAGAACAGGCCATGTACTGTGTTGACTACTCAATGTGCCGTACGGGTTCATTCCATCAGTACATAACCCAAGCCTCAGATTCCTATCTTCATGTCCGAAATGTTCTTTGAACCGTCTATTGATGTTTCTCCACTGAGGCCCATCTGCTGGATGTCTTAGTTTCTCATCACTCTTTCTACCCTCCGCATGCCATCGTAAGTTCTTTGCATCTTTCGGATTCGCAAACAACCGTTTGAATCTGGGTATAATCGGCAAATACCAAACAAGTTTTGCTGGAGGGCTTTTTTTCTGAACGGAGGAGTACTCACCATCTTTATGCTTATACCGGGACAACGAACATTTTGGGCAATTGTCCAGATGTTCGTATTCACCCCTGTACAACACACAGTTGTTTGGACACGCGTGAATTTTTTTGTACTCTACTCCCATTGGACACACCCATTTCTTTGCCTCATACGTGGTCGTAGGGAGACCGTTCTCATCCGGTAGCATATCATGAATCAGCTCGAGGAATGCCGTGAAACCTTTGTCACTCAATCCATATCTTCCCTTCAGGTTGAACAAATTCAATATAGCTGTCAATTTCGTGTACTTAGTGCAAGTAGGATACAACGCCGTTTTGGATGCGTCCAACAACCTTTGATACTCATCCGGCCGGTCGACAAAGTTATCCTCAACGTTACCAAGCATCTCGTCAATTTGTTCATCATGATAAGTCGACTCACTGTCAACATTGACTCCGGAAGCGCTTGGGAGTTCTGACTCGTTAGTAGTATCGAATGTCTGCTCGGTTCTTGAGTTACACCGATCGTGACTGTAGGAAGATGAAGCATTATCTTCAACACGTTCTCCATGAAAAATCCATTTTGTATAATGTGGCATGAAACCACGGGTCTTCACATGGAGTTGTACGAGGTTGATGCTTGAATAATGTCTAACCACACCACAATCAACACAAGGACATGGAATTTTCTCCGCCTTTGTCCTGTCCTTGTGTTGCACTGCAGCTTTGCAAAACTCTTTCAGCATTTTGTCAAAATGTTCGCCTCTATCACCATACATCCAGTCACGCTCCATACTACATGTGCAACATATCACAGGTGTGAGTTAGATCCTTTGTAGAATATGGCCTATATTAAGTTGCACATGTTTATTTCCTAATGGAGCATGACTGGGATGATTGACAATTAGTCTAGCCTAACTCTAAGGTTGCAAACACAAAATAAACTACCATTTTAAATTTAAGAAAAGAAATTGTTGCACTACAAAAAATTTGGCATGACCTTTGCATAATTGTACACATCCCGTGCTTATTATTCAGCACTCACCAAAGTCATCACAACCACAAACATTCCAACAATGGCAGCAACCAACAATTAAAATAAATCAATTCTTTACTAGCTAACTGAAAACCAATTGCAAATTCAGATCATCAAATCAACGCTTTCAATTCTCCACTGTATAAGTTCAAACCGGTTTACAGATTAACAAAGAATCGAGAGTTAGAATACGTACTTGTTTTTTAAGGATTTTATGGACAGGGGAGACTGGTGCCTGAGAGGTAGGCTTCTGTGCGAGAGATGCAGCAATACCACTTCTGATATGTCTCTGCAACGGAGCAACAAAAAATAAATTAAAAAAGAATGTATCAACAAATAGGGAATGAAGCTAAATTATGTACTAGCACTTATATTTAAATACATAATTGCATTTATTAAACAAAAAATAAGGTTTAGTTACTTACTTGTGCACAGAGGAGGAAAGAGGAAAAGTAATGGAAGAAGGCGGGAAACAAGAGAGGTGATTCACGGACCTGATAAAAAAAATTGGATATTGTTAGACATATACACATACATCAAACAATATTAATTACGAAGAGATTTTAAAAAAAAACGGCATGACTTTTGCATAATTTTACCTATCCCATGCTTATTATTAAGCATTCACCAACCATTCATCAACACAAATTTCCATCACAAATCAAACTAATACAAACTTTATCCATCAAACCAATTTTAATAATTTGTGAAATCAAATACAAAGTAAAATAAAGACACAACTACGCCTATTATTAAGCATTCACCAATTATTCAACAACACAAATTTCAATCATAAACCAAACTAATATATACCAAATTCATTCATCAAACGAAATTCCAATAATTTGTGGAAATCAAATACAAAGTACAAAAGAGAAAAATGATACGTTAGATTATATTACCGGTTCGAAAATGAATTGCTCTCCGCTCCGCTTTCAATCTACCATCAAATGGTAAAGAAGCTCCTTAAGTATTTATCTGTAGAGACACAAAAGAGAAAAATGATAAGTTAGATTATATTACAGTGAGTGAAGAGAATGAAGAGTTAAATTAAAAAAAAATACCGGTTCATAAATGAATTGTTTTCAGCCCCTCTTCTCAATCGGGCGTGCGAGACTTGTGTAGCAACACCAATCTCTACAGAGGCAACGCATAAAGATTGAACAACATTCAGATCAATTAGAATAATTTTATATTAAACTTAACGACTATACAATACTCATATATATATATATATATATATATATATATATATATATATACTATATATATATACTATTCTTCTCACACCTCTACTTCAAACCGCTACTAAACTCTAATACCTCACCTACTACAATATTTTCTACTATGACTGCTTGTTCACCTCTCTTATTCAATTACACTACGAAACGTTCTACTCTTATTCAATTATACACTACGAAACGTTCTACTCTTGTTCATTACCTCTCGCCCAAAAAAATAATAAGAAAAAAATAGGCCTATTTATAAATTCAAATTCACCAGCTACATTTTGCACTGGGTCTGGATTTTCTCTGCCCTAGCCAAATAATTAACTTGGATTGGCTATTCTAATTTTAAGAAAGCATTGTACATTGAGCAGGGTCACGTTTAGTCCTATAAATAATCGTCTTTAAACTAAATTAGATTTGCTTTTAATTTTATAAAAAGCAGGAGTAGCAATCTGAAGAAAGGAAGTTTGGAAAACCAAATCGAATACTTTTACTTTTCTTCTTCTATCTTACAAAAATAGACGAAAAATCTATTTTATGTCATTGGTCTATTTAACGTTCTTACAATTTTGATAGTAGAATATAGTCTAGTACAATCGAGTGATAGTTTATAAAGATTCTGTGTATAGTTTGATAATTTTTTATTTGGTCTGGATAAACATCTATGTACTTAATCTACTATCAAAAACCTTTTATGTTTTAATAAAGTAGTACTAGGTGTAATAATGTCTACCAATCCAACATGAATCTTTATTAGATCTCGTAAAATGTTTATTAAACTTTATAATAATACCTAGTAACACTCTATGATCTAAATCTCAAAAGTTGGTCAACACATGTTGATGATGGATTTTGTTTTATAGGGCATATTATATGAAGAAATTTGGTTCACTTTTTGCCTTTCATATATAAACGAAAAAACCAAAGGATGAAATATACTATGACACAACCAGACATCATACTACACGCGACACATCTATAATCATTACTCGTTGCTAATTTAATATCATGTTTTCATTGCACTGTACATATACATTTCATAACACTTTCTCTATTCTCCACACACGCAATACTTTTAAATATATAAGAAACAAACTACTCATACTTAATGCTCATCTTAATTAACAACATATCTTTTACTCGCAATCACTATAATTATATTTATTGCACATTAATAACACTCATTCATACGTTTAAGCTTAATAAATCTAGCCCAAATAAGCAAACCCAACTATACTTAAAAGAAGGGCCAAAAACAGCACAAAAATTCACTCGGACATTCATCGAACACCTTGTGTGCATACATAAATTTAATAGTTTAACAACCAAATCTTGCAAAGATTTCACACACACAATAAATATCATCATCCACAATCACAATGTGACAACAATCTATCAATTTTAACAACAAATTAACAATTAACTAAACAAAGTCGAACCCAAAAGTTTAGGGTTGCTCTCACCTCTGTTCGACCTCTGTTAGTGGCGGATGAGGCTGGCGACACCAACCGAAGACCACACCGACGGCGCGACACCGGCGACAGCAAGGGGAGGAGGAGGGCGGCGGTCGACGGCTGTGGTGGCGGTGGTTTGTTCGAAATCGCCGCGAACAGAGAGAGGAGAGAGGGGTAATTACCCTAATGAAATCGTAATTGTTTCGAAACGGGTTGGGGGGTTAATTAAAAGGACCTATTTCGGCGGTTCCTTGTTAGGAACCGCCGAAATAGGCCTTTTTAATTATTAAAAAATTAAAGAGACCTATTTCGGCGGTTCCTAACAAAGAACCGCCGAAATAGATGATTAAATTTAAAAAAAAAGAAAATAGAAACACCTATTTCGGCGGTTTCGTGTAAGGAACCGCCGAATAGGTCTATTTAATTTTTTTTATTATTAAAAAGGGCCTATTTCGGCGGTTCATATCTAGGAACCGCCGAAATAGACCCCTTCTTTACATACTGTTAACATCTCGGGCCTCTATTTCGGCGGTTTTATCTACAACCGCCGAAATAGGGGCGCCGAAATAGACGTTTTTTGTACTAGTGAGCTATAGGATTTATGCCGAGCCTATAATAATAACAACCTGATTTGATTTAATGTGCACGAGGGCTTAGGAGGGCCTCAACTGGACCTCTTGATATCAAGTCTAGGGCTTATGAAGGGCCAAGAATGCGATTGAAAGTACGAGGACTTAGGAGTGCCTCAACTAGACCTCTTGATATCTAGCTATAGGACTTATGCCGAGCCTATAATACCAACAACCCGATTTGATTTAAGGTGCATGAGGGCTTAGGAGTGCCTCAACTAGACCTCTTGATATCCAATCCTAGGGCTTGTGATGGGCCTAGAATGCGATTGAAAGTACGAGGACTTAAGAGTGCCTCAACTAGACCTATTAATCTAGCTATAGGACTTATGCCGAGCCTATAATACCAACAACCCGATTTGATTTAAGGTGCACGAGGGATTAGGAGTGCCTCAACTGGACCTCTTGATATCCAGTCCTAGGGCTTATGGTGGGCCTAGAATGCGATTGAAAGTACGAGGACTTAGGAGTGCCTCAACTAGACCCCTTGATATCTAGCTACAAGACTTATGTCGAGCCTATAATACCAACAACCCGATTTGATTTAAGGTGCGCGAGGGCTTAGGAGTGCCTCAACTGGACCTCTTGATATCCAGTCCTAGGGCTTATGATGGGCCTAGAATGTGATTGAAAGTACGAGGACTTAGGATTGCCTCAACTAGACCTGTTGATATCTAGCTATAGGACTTATGCCGAGCCTATAATACCAATAACCCGATTTGATTTAAGGTGCACGAGGGCTTAGGAGTGCCTCAACTGGACCACTTGATATCCAGTCCTAGGGCTTACGATGGCCTAGAATGCGATTGAAAGTACGAGGAGTTAGAAGTGCCTCAACTAGACCCCTTGATATCTAGCTATAGGACTTATGCCGAGCCTATAATACCAACAACCCGATTTGATTTAAGGTGCACGAGGGCTTAGGTGTGCCTCAACTGGACCTCTTGATATCCAGTCCTAGGGCTTATGATGGCCTAGAATGCGATTGAAAGTACGAGGACTTAGGAGTGCCTCAACTAGACCCCTTGATATCTAGCTATAGGACTTATGCCGAGCCAATAATACCAACAACCCGATTTGATTTAAGGTGCATGAGGGCTTAGGAGTGCCTCAACTGGACCTCTTGATATCCAGTCCTAGGGCTTATGATGGGCCTAGAATGCGATTGAAAGTACGAGGACTTAGGAGTGCCTCAACTAGACCTCTTGATATCTAGCTATAGGACTTATGCCGAGCCTATAATACCAACAACCCGATTTGATTTAAGGTGCACGAGGGCTTAGGAGTACCTCAACTGGACCTCTTGATATCCAGTCCTAGGGCTTATGATGGGCCTAGAATGCGATTGAAAGTACGAGGACATGGGAGTGCCTCAACTAGACCTTTTGATATCTAGCTATAGGACTTATTCCGAGCCTATAATACCAACAACCCGATTTAATATAAGGTGCACGAGGGCTTAGGAGTGCCTCAACTAGACCTCTTGATATCCAGTCCTAGGGCTTATGATGGTCCTAGAATGCGATTGAAAGTACGAGGACATAGGAGTGCCTCAACTAGACCACTTGATATCTAGCTATAGGACTTATGCCGAGCCTATAATACTAACTACCTGATTTGATTTAAGGTGCACGAGGGCATAGGAGTGCCTCAACTGGACCTCTTGATATCAAGTCCTAGGGCTTATGAAGGGCGAAGAATGCGATTGAAAGTACGAGGACTTAGGAGTGCCTCAACTAGACCTCTTGATATCTAGCTATAGGACTTATGCCGAGCCTATAATACCAACCACCCGATTTGATTTAAGGTGCACGAGGGCTTAGGAGTGCCTCAACTGGACCTCTTAATATCCAGTTTTAGGGCTTATGATGGCCTAGAATGCGATTAAAAGTACAAGGACTTTGGAGTCCCTCAACTAGACCCCTTGATATCTAGCTATAGGACTTATGTCGAGCCTATAATACCAACAACCCGATTTGATTTAAGGTGCACGAGGGCTTAGGAGTGCGTCATTTGGACCTCTTGATATCCAGTCCCAGGGCTTATGATGGGCCTAGAATGCGATTGAAAGTACGAGGACTTAGGAGTGCCTCAACTAGACCACTTGATATCTAGCTATAGGACTTATGCCGAGCCTATAATACCAACAACCCGATTTGATTTAAGGTGCACGAGGGCTTAGGAGTGCCTCAACTGGACCTCTTGATATCCAGTCCTAGGGCTTATGATGGGCCTAGAATGCGATTGAAAGTACGAGGACTTAGGAGTGCCTCAACTAGACCCTTGATATCTAGCTACAGGACTTATGCCGAGCCTATAATACCAACAACCCGATTTGATTTAAGGTGCACGAGGGCTTAGGAGTGCCTCAACTGAACCTCTTGATATCCAGTCCTAGGGCTTATGATGGGCCTAGAATGCGATTGAAAGTACGAGGACTTAGGAGTGCCTCAACTAGACCTCTTGATATCTAGCTATAGGACTTATGCCGAGCCTATAATACCAATAACCCGATTTGATTTAAGGTGCACGAGGGCTTAGGAGTGCCTCAACTGGACCACTTGATATCCAGTCCTAGGGCTTACGATAGGCCTAGAATGTGATTGAAAGTACGAGGACTTAGAAGTGCCTCAACTAGACCCCTTGATATCTAGCTATAGGACTTATGCCGAGCCTATAATACCAACAACCTGATTTGATTTAAGGTGCACGAGGGCTTAGGAGTGCCTCAACTGGACCTCATGATATCCAGTCCTAGGGCTTATGACAGGCCTAGAATGCGATTGAAAGTACGAGGACTTAGGAGTTCCTCAACTAGACCCCTTGATATCTAGCTATAGGAGTACCTCAACTAGACCTCTTGATATATAGCTACAGGACTTATGTCGAGCCTATAATACCAACAACCCGATTTGATTTAAGGTGCACGAGGGCTTAGGAGTGCCTCAACTGGACCTCTTGATATCCAGTCCTAGGGCTTATGATGGGCCTAGAATGCGATTGAAAGTACGAGGACTTAGGAGTGCCTCAACTAGACCTCTTGATATCTAGCTATAGGACTTATGCCGAGCCTATAATACCAATAACCCGATTTGATTTAAGGTGCATGAGAGCTTAGGAGTGCCTCAACTGGACCTCTTGATATCAAGTCCTAGGGCTTATGAAGGGCCAAGAATGCAATTGAAAGTACAAGGACTTTGGAGTGCCTCAACTAGACCTCTTGATATCTAGCTATAGGACTTATGCAGAGCCTATTATACCAACAACCCGATTTGATTTAAGGTGCACGAGGGCTTAGGAGTGCCTCAACTGGACCTCTTGATATCCAGTCTTAGGGCTTATGATGGGCCTAGAATGCGATCGAAAGTACGAGGACTTAGGAGTCCCTCAACTAGACCCCTTGATATCTAGCTATAGGACTTATGCCGAGCCTATAATACCAACAACCCGATTTGATTTAAGGTGCAAGAGGGCTTAGGAGTGCCTCAACTGGACCTCTTGATATCCAGTCCTAGGGTTTGATGGGCCTAGAATGCGATTGAAAGTACGAGGACTTAGGAGTGCCTCCACTAGACCTCTTGATATCTAGCTATAGGACTTCTGCCGAGCCTATAATACCAACAACCCGATTTGATTTAAGGTGCACGAGGGCTTAGGAGTGCCTCAACTGGACCTCTTGATATCCATGTGACGGGCTACGCGGAGCGGGCAGACGTTCACTTCGGCCCCCCCATCATCAATTAGAGCCTTGAGACCTGGAATCCTCTGCCTTCATGGTTATGTAGTGGCCTCTTTCCCGACTGACGAGGGATCTCGTCGTCGGTGAACGTTATGGAGAGATCAGGAGTCCGGGATAGGTGAGCTACGATGTTTTCGACTGATGTCGGCGCTTCTTGTCCATTTCTAAATGCCGAGCTACTGCATCTTTATTTCTTCTGAAATTGTCAGCAGGGACCAGATGTGATAGGTATGCTGGTAGTCTTCAGCTTTTCATCAGTTCTTCTTCTCCCACCAACTTGTTTTCTGACTCATAGAGTAAGGTCATGGACTTTCTATTGCAGCGTTTCTGGCTCCTCTGTGAGCTCAGTGGGTTTTAAATGCCTTCCTGAACGGGAACGGGTCAAGTGATTGATTTTTTCTAAGTCATCATCGTGTTTTCCTTATCTGCTATCAGGAATGGTACTTTTACAGGGGTTATAGCCGGTGGATTTTCATCTCGTCGGTGATCATGATGACATTGCACTCAAAGATCTCTTTCCTCGCCTTTCGGCAATCTTCTGCCGGCACCATGCCTCTACCACCTCCAATGCTTTCATAGTGTTATAGAGCTTCGTGCTTCAAAATTCAGTTCCACGAGTAACTCAAGGTTCTTTTCCATATGTCATTCTACTATCAGCAGTGTGATTGATTATAGACACCTTCCTTGTCCTACCAGACGCTCAATTGTGGTTCGAATTTCACGCTCATGGCTAGATATTCATGCATCTACGGTTGAATATCATGCTGAATTTCTGGGCGGTGAACTCCGAAGGCGTCTAGCTCCGGGGATAGCACGATCGGAGGGGGGTGTGCTCTGGTTGCCTGACTCAGAAGAGTTCTCGATGACATTGATACTTATGATTCTGCTGATGTCTGACTCTTCTTCACCTTCTCCCGTTAGACTCACATATTCACATGTCTAGGGATAGAGTTGTTTTGAGTGTTTGGATTAGTTTTCAGGAATTCCACCTCTCCAGCATCGATCAGGTCTTGGATAGCGTGGCGCAAGGCTCTACAATTATCTGTACTATGTCCCTTGATTAGGTGGAATTCACAGAAGCTGGCAAGGTTGGTTCCCATCTGGGTAACTCCTGGTTTGGGTTTCGGGTGTCCCAGCAAAAACCCACTTTTCTTCAGCTTTTCATAGGCTTTGTCCATTGACATTCCTAAGCTGGTGTAATTCCTTATGGGTTGAGTTGGTAGCTGCTTGGCGATGGAGTTACAGAGTAGTTTGAGGTTGACCACTAACTTGGGCTTGAAACACTGGTGGTTGGGATTGATTGGTTGACGGGGTAGGGACAAACTTGCCACCCGTGTCCGTCTTAGGCTGCTTGTTTTGATAGCATGATTGTCGGGGAAACGACCCTGGAAACTGGGACCTTTCAACTTTCTAGCCAAAGCTAGTTCTTCTGCGGCCGTGGCAGCTGCTTTCAAATGCTTGAAATCACAAATCCCCAAGGATTGAGGTGATCTGAGTAGGGATTTTCTAGACAATCGATGATGATCCTTATTTGCTCATCTTCATTGGGGCGGTCTCTAACATCTGGCCCACCTTCTCTCTCCACCTAGTAATGAATTCCATCACTGTCTCATGATTTCTTGGTCTCATAGTCTCCAAGTATCTCCGGGTGACCCCTAGGTGAGTGTTATAGCTATACTGCTCCACAAAAGCTTGGTAGACTTCTTCTAGCTTTTCCCGAGAAGTCAAACCTTGACACCCAAGTTTGGGCAGACCCTTCGAGATAGCTGGGGAAGCAGATTATCTTCATTTCATCATCTAGCCCATGCATAGTCAGACCCGGTCAACTGGGCAAGATGGTGCCTAGGGTCCCCTTTCCCAGAGTATTTAGAGATTTCTGGCAGTTTCAGGTTCTCGGGCAACTTGGAGTTCGCTTCAATTGGAAATGACGGAAACCCAGCATCTTGGTTCGCTCTCCGAGCCGCATTTCTGCAAGTAATTCTTCCTTTAGAGATTTCTTCATTTGACTGAAGTCAATTGGAAGGTGCTCAACAGGTGGGCTTGATTGTAGCCGTGAATCAGATGGTTAGACGGGGGGGTAGCAATTAAGTATGGGGAATTGCTTCCTCTAAATGGACAGCGTGTCCGGGGGGGGTGGTACTGGTATGGATTGACTTGATGTAGATTGGCCGTTTGGGCAGTGACTTCAGCAGGCTGGAATGGTGGTAATTTCAGAAAAGTGGTTGGCCTGGTTGGTTGTGGTTGTGGTCAGAATGGTGGTGGGAAAGGGGGCTCCAGAAAGGGAGGCAGTTGTTTGGAACGTTGTCGTTATGGGGTGGACGGTGGTACGTTCTTTTCCCATGAAAGGTTGTGGTGCGGTGGTGTTAAAAATAGGGTTTTGATTAAAAGTGATCCTTGGGTCTCTTCGACATAATCATCGTCGGGATCGGTAAGGTATGGGTCCTTCCCTTGTTCATCTTTCCTTTCGCAATTGTTCTTCCAGATGCTCTATTGTCTGTCTCATCAGAGATTCATTCCTTTGGGATTCTTCCCACAAACGATAGAGGGTGCCAACATCAGGGTGTGTTGTATACTGTCGCTAGCTCCGGGAGGGCTTGCCTCTATGGCAGAAGTGACAAACTTGGGTAATTTCTGGGGCGGTCGGGTTGATCAGGCTCGGATCCATGGTTTCTGATGAAGTTTCGGATGTGGTATCACTAGCCAACCTACCCCTGGAGTCTCTCTTCCAAAGTCGAGTAATGTTGGAAGATTGGAGGAGAGCTCTTTACTTCTGCTTTCTGTGATACGCGGGGAATATAGAATATATGAAAAAGTGTTAGTATGAAAGTAACTCAGAAAAAGGTGAAGAGTGAAAGAGAAGAGAGGGGGGGTCGTCCCGGTTTTGTGTAAAGTCGTATGAAAGCGATTGAATTCTTTTGTGAAAACGATAAAGGGGAAAGGCGCATGAGCCGGTTCCATCTCCAGAACAACAGTTATGCCATCATCACTAAACCGCGATTGCAATGTTGTGGGAGTAGGGAGTTACATTCGGATCCACAGGGGAAACATGACGTAGTTTAAAGAGAAACATTACATAATCGATCCTTCATAACAAGGAAGGGGAATTACATCTAAATCAAAAGGGGAGACATGATGTCTACTAGATAAACAAAGCACATCACATAACCGCATTTTCGGGGTTACATTACGATCAAATAAAAAAGGGGGGAAATTAGGGGTCAATAGCTGTAGATAAAATAAACTACTAATCGCAATTACATGATTGGGAAAGGAGTACACCATGATCAGAATAAACAAGGGAAGGTAATAGGCCCCAATCACTTCGTGGCCTGCTGACGTTTAGCTTCTTCTTTTCCTTCTTCTGCAGCTTCTTCTTTTCTTTTCTTCTGTGCAGGATCATAATCTGGGGGTTGCAGGCTTTCGACAATCGGGAGGTGGGGGGTCTTGCTTAATCATCGTATGCTCTAAGGAGTAGGCGTGTGGCACCAATCTGTCAATTGTACGCTCTAACCATGTGGAGTATCTAGGGCCCAAGCTCATGTAGTAAGGATCTATATCTATAATGGCCCATTTCATCCAGAGGCGTATGCCTGAACGAGGTAGTTGGTTGTAGCATCATTGTATCGATGGTTTCTGAAACCTATCTCATTCGCTCATGGGACGGTCTGTTCACACGACTGAACTGACGCATCCTCTCTGTGGATAAATGGTGACAAACCTTTCAAGACCTATGAGGATTAAACCATTATTGCTTGCTGACTGGACGGCCCCTCCACGAACATCCCATCTTTAATGACCCATTTGATCTGTCTATAACTAATAATGTCTCGAAAGAAGGCTTTCCACCCCTCCTCTGGTTTCTTTCCCACTTCCTCGCCATCATGTATGAATCCATGTTGACTATTACATATGTAGAAGATAGAGGCAATACCCATAAGTGGTCGAGTAACCATATCTACAAAAATAGAGGGCATCCCATGAAGAAGGTCTCTGTGACCCCACTTTGCTTCCATCGGTCTAAGCATCGCACTATTTCAGCTACCACCACTGTTCCAATGCTGCAACCTCTCTCGAAAGCCTCCAATAAGTAAATTACCCAAGGATTCATCCTCAGGCCTCTCTGTCTAAAAACATAGAGACCCATGAGGCAAAGATCTAGCACGCGTCTTCGAGTCTCCCTAGGAACATAGGGCCTGTAGAACTTGCTCAAGAGATCCCGTAGGCTCAAACCATGTTACCAAAATTCTCGACATCCTCCGGGCTCACCTCCAGGAATCTGGCTGCAAATTGGGGGTTAAGCTTCGATCAATAGGGATGGCCGGCATCTCCTGATGGGCTTTATTTTAAGGAATGTATCCATCTCGGTGGGCAGTATGACCAACTCCTCCAGGTTAAGCGGTATAGATGGTCGGTTGAATCCCAGTAGCTGACTGACTCAAACAGTGCCCCATGGATCATGTCAACTTTGCATAAGTGAGCTAACCCGGTCAAGAGAGGTTTGCATGTGTCCTTCATCTCTATGCACAAATTGAGCAGCTCTATGGCAAAATCTTTCTCCTCATTCATCTCTTGTTGGTAGGGGGATGGTTGTGCTTGTATTCTAAATGTGGATTCTTCTCTTGGTTCCCTTTTGACCCTTCGGCGTTTCTTTCCTCTCCGGTACAGGTACCAATCTACTGAACATGATTATTCCTGCAAAAAAAGGTAATGAAGGAGAAATAAAGGGAGGTGAAGTGAAAGGTTAGAATAGGGGAGGCAATTTAGCGATTAATAGCATGACCGTTGCTCTTAGAGATGGAAGGAATTTTGAAAACCGATTTTGAAAGGAGTTTTTGAAAGAAATGTTACTATTTTTTGAAAAGAGGTTTGAAAACCAACTTGAAGTAAAAACAAAGAGAAAACACCGTGGAAGGGAAGAAATATTAAGGATGAGCCCTTTGAGAAAGTCTTTTGTTTGTAAAGGAAAATTCTGAACAACTTTCGACAAGATGATTTTGTGAAAACGTTTTGCGTGCAGAAATTAAATCGTGGCTGTTTTTTGATGTGGAGCTGTAAGTGTTAATGTTGGGATAATCACTTTCTAGGTCAATTATGATTCCGTCTCATCGGGGGAACATCGTCCCTTCACTGTCATCTCTCGGGGTTTTTCTCTGCTATACCCCTTGCGGGGCACGTTATAAAGAATGCCCCTCATTGAGTGAGTAAGTTCGAAAGGTCAGGACACCCGAAGTGATAAGGAGACATACGCCACGGCCAGTGATGATCCGACAACACCCCACTTTTCGGGAAACTCGGAAGTACTGCATGGGAACGGGTTTCTCGTCATCTGCACGGTCAGGTGTGTCTAAAGTCCAAATAGTCACTGACTACGTTGTGCCATGTATGGGTATCCGGTAAATACGGGATCCTCTATGGACGTGTAGCGTGACATTGGGCTTTAAAGACACCCGCGGTGCAGAGGAACAATGGAGAACTGAGCCCATGCAATCTTAGGGTAAGGCGCAGAAGGGTGGTCAGACAGGCGGCACACAAGGGGGTGACTACCTATAAAAACCCGTCCTAGACACCGGACAAGGCAGCTGGACACTGAAGGCTCATGATTCACTATATGCTGGCTTAGACTCGGATAATGGAGGATATCTTTGGATCATGAGGCTGCAGGGCGTAGGTCGATGACCATCTTGCCCCGTGGGTTTTAGCCATTCATATGAATGACCCAGCTCATGGGGAACCAACCGTGGACCGGTTGGGAATCCCGTGACTCGTGGATAAATCGGGGTGACACAGAGGAATGCATGACCTAAGCTACCCACTCAATGCACCCCACAATCACAACATAAATATAAAAGCGATGAAGTCAGTATCACCCTATTTGCTAAGAGTTTTATCTTGAAAGTGATTCCAAATTGGTTGTTTATTAACCTAAGGGAAGTTAGCTTCATTCAATCCTAAGTGTCTTTTTCTAATCATGAGCTAATTATTAACCCAATTGTTGCAATTTTGTTGAGGATCTAATATGTCCTAACTGTCCTCATCAGATACACACTCTATGTGTGGAGTAGAATAATCCTAATGGCTTGAAACGAATCTCTGGAAGTTTTGAAAGAAGTTAGGGAATCCTGACAATTTTGAATGGAGTTCAGTCTTCCTTGAGTTTGAGAAAAACTTACTCAAGTTCTCCCCAACAGAGTCACCATTCTGTGGATGGTGATTTTTCGGTATGAGGGGGGTCTATCTAAATATGATCTGACTAAGAAGTTCAGATCCTAAAAAATGCCATTTTGTGGAGGTGAAAACCCGTCATTTTGACATCCCTCAAATACCTACTAAATTGTCCATCTTCCCATAAAGATAGCAGGGAGTGCAAGTGTGAGTGTGCACTACACCCGCTCTCAATGGGCTCCACGTGGACTTATGCCTCTATAAGGTGGAATTGACAAGAGTCACCACCTAGTTTGACCTAAGAAACTAGAAGGGAGGAGAGAAGGGTTCTAAGAACCATTAATTGACTCTGTGATTTGCGTATGGATTGGACTTATCTGGTCATGTCAAAGATTTGTGTGTTGGGTTCGCACTAGGTTACACCCCTCAAAAGTGGCAACGACCACGACTTCGGATTGGTGCCTGAGGAAACCTCGGTCTCCAATTGTCGGGATTGCCTTCTTTCAAAACCTTATTAGAGAGGTTCAATTTAAAGCCAAGGATAGGATGGACTGTGGGAGATGATTAGATGAGTTTAGTTGAAGAATAGGCTGGTCTTGAAGTTGGTTGGTTGAAGTGTTGAGAGGTTTTGATTGTTTTGAGGGCTTGAGGTTGTTTTGGCTTTCACGGGGATTAAGAGGATGATGGGAGTTTTGAGGAGTAAAAGGGCATTTTGGCCATTTTTGGTGGAGTTAAGGGTATTTAGATCATTTGATGGAATTGAGGAGTTGTTTGTGTTTGTGAAGTTCGGATCTTGAAATGGTCGGGTTTTTGAAGTGTTTTAGGAAGTCGGAAGTGTTGATGGAGTGTGAAAGAGGATATTTAGTTTACAGGTGTGTTTGGATGTTTTGATGATAAGGTTGTTTTGTTCGGGAGCATTTAAGAATAAAAGGTCCTACGTTAGTGAGACTTGTGACTTTTACTTAGGAAAGGATTGAGGAGTGCTTATGGGTTAAAGCTCTAATGAAAGGATTGGATTGATTTGTTTAGAATTGTCTCTTAAAATTTAAAACCAAAAAATCATTTTTGTTGTAAAGGGCGGATAATCCCGAGGGATTACCCTATGTACCCCCTCGAACACGGCACGTAACTAATAATAAGTGTCGAGGCTCAAAAGATGGGGTAATGAATTTATGTCGAAAAATAGGATTCAGAGAGAAGCATCATGAATGAGATGTTCTCGGTCAAACCCTAATAACGTCTCTAACTCCCGGGGTTTTAAAACGTTAAAAACCGAAAACATTGAAATCGAGCGGAAGGGAGTTAGACGATTCTGAAATCCCGACTGCAACTAGGAAGGCAGTCACATCCCTAGCACCCCGCCTCGTAAAAATCTAGGCTGCAATTAGGGGATGTTTATCACCCTAATGCCCCGCCTAAAGAAGTCCAGACTACGACAAGGGATGTGACGACCCCAGTGCCCCGTCTCGGAGAAAACGTTTTGAAAATGTTAGACATTTCCTGTTCCCTGAAAACGGTTTAATTTTGAGTTTGAAAACTGAGTTGGAAAACTTTTGAAGTTGTTCGGAATTCTTGATGAAGAAACACTGATTTTGAGAAATGTTTTTAGGAGGAAATTTTCTGTATATGTGAGAAGAACTTCTGCATTTGAGAAAAGTTTTCAGTGATGTGAGAAGAGTTTTTCCTTTAAAATTCCACAAAATGGTTCCATTTGAAAACTTGATGAAGTTTGGATGAATAGTTATTAGAAATCTTGGAAGATAGATTTTTGGATTTGGATTTGATTTTTGATTTTTATTGGAATTTACGAATTGAGTTTGAGTTGAAAGGAATCAGTTTTGAAAAATGGTTGGGTTGATTTGATTTTGGTTTGACTTGTATTGGAAGATGAGCTGGGTCAAAGTTCGAGTTGAAGTGGGGTTGGTCAATGCTTGGGTCAATGTTTTTGGTCAAGGTCAACATTTTTTGGTAAAGGTCAACATTTTCTGGTCAAGGTTTGACATTTGTGGACTTGGTTTGACATTTGTGTGGACTTGGTTGGGTCAAAGTCAAAATTTTAGGTCAAACTTGGGGTTTGGTCAACATATGGGTCAAGGTTTGATTTTTGTAAACTTGGGTTGATTTTTGGCTTGATTGGGTATTGGGCCGAGTTTGGATAATGGGCCGGGTTCGGATAATGGGCCGGGCTTGGGTAATGGGCCGGGTTTGGATAAGGGCCGGGCTTGTATAATGGGCCAAGTTCAGATAATGGGACGGGTTGGGCTTTGTAGGGATTTCGGGTTGAATTGGGCCTTGTTTGAGTTTTGGGTGAAATTGGGCCTTGTTGGGCTTTTGAGTTGGGCTGAGGATTGTTTTTGGGCTGAACTGGGCCTTGGGCCTTTTTATTTAGGCTGAAGATTGCTTTTGGGCTAGAATGAGCCTTGGGCCTTTTATTTGGGCTGAAATGGATTGGGTTGAATTGGTCTTGGGCCCGAATTGGGCCTAGTTCAAAATAAGTTTGGGACTAAATTGGGCTTGGGTCCAAAATGGGTCTGGGCCCAAATTAGGCTTGATGGGCCGAGTAGGGTAGTGGGCCTGATTCAAATATGGGCTCGAATTGGATTTGAATTTGATATGGATTTTGGGCCGAATTGGCCTATGGGCCTTTGAGATTGGAAAATTGGGCTTTGTTTGAGATTGGGAAAATTGGGCCTCGTTGAGAATGGGCCGAATTTTGGGCCTTTTTAAGTTGTTTTGAGCTTTTGATTTTTGGGTCTGATGGGTGGAAAATTTGGGAAGAAACGATGAATCAAATTGGGATGAATTTTGAGAAAGTGTTTTTATTAATACATGTTATTATAATAATATGTGGTTTAGGTTTAGGGGTCACCCTTTACTAGGTGGGACCATGGCTCACCATGGGCAAGGGTTCACCCTCTATCTTTAGGCTTGGTCCTAAAAGAATAATAGCTAGGGCTTAGCAATAATAAGTCAACCAAGAATAAATAGACACAGTTGAACTGAGGCGAGATGAATGATCTACACAAAACTGCGATAGATTACAATTCAATCACAAATAAACAGAAAAGAAACCAAGGCATTTGCAAACAGAATAAGAAAGAGAAAAAAAAGTAGTGCAGTTACAACATTGACAGTAATCGAAGATCTGAGTATGAATGGGAATCAAGCATTGGCGAAGTCAGTTCGCAAGAAGGAACGAGAGTCTAATGACAACCGACTTGGAATAAATTATCAGTCTCAAATATTAAACTGAATTAAAAGAACAAGTTATTGCTTCCGCTGCTAACCCTCTTCTGATTTTTATTTTGCTTTTAAACTCGCAACAGCTAACGGGGTTCAACTTTTGCTGATTTAAACTTTATGGATCACTAACTGATTAGTCATGAATCAAATCACCAATTCGCTTAGCCTTAATTAATCACTTATGCTCACGCTAATTCCAAATCTTATGAGACCAGATGGCCTAATCGGTGCTCCCCTAAACTGATATCAAACTGGTGCAGGTAAACGCAATAGAAAAGAAGTCAATGTTTCCTGAATATATACAAGAGAGAACAAAAATTAGAGCCTAGATATACACCGTGTTCATGCTTCTTATAAGCTTACTGAGACCGAAACCTAAAACATACGCTACAGATTTCACTTCATCATTTTCATTGAATCCCCAAGGTAGTGCAGAAGCCAACTAAACCGTTACTATGTCATTTAAGCTTGGTATCATCACGTACCAAAATAGAAACAAAGGAAGAAATCACAACCTTGTGAACAATGTATAGCAGAGAGCTAAAATCAGAAAAAATGCCACCTCCAAATTCATCCATTCAAGCCCTACTGTTGATTCCTAATACATTCATTAAACAAATTAAAACATACTAATTAACTAGCCTTTCTTTTAACCATTTCTGATAACTAACTGAAGGACGATGCTAAACTGTCAAGTATGCTTGCAGATGAACCAAGGCACCGAGGAACAATTCACAGACAGTCACAAGTGCAGACAATCCATAGATTAAGATTCACCAAAATATGCTATCGAATAATAAAGTTATCATTAGTATTAGATTAGGATTGGGTACCGCTAGAAGGGCAAAATGGAATGCTCTACAAGACAATAGAAACATCAAACAAAAAAAACAGAAATGAGGTGGGTTAGTTCAGAATGATAGATCAATAAGTATAATAATAAGGAAGAAGAAGGATAGAGCAAGTGTCGGGTTTAAGGAGTGGAACACTGAAGATAGATACTGGCTATGGTAGGTGTGATAGCCTTCTTCGAACTGAACCCAACAAAGAGAATATGAGTTTAAAACAATGATATAACAGATTACACTGGTGAGGAGCTACCTTGGGTATCTTACACGCATTTTGAAACATAGAGGAAACAAAAGGTGAGGACCCAGAACAGCTTCCAAACTATGTACAATAGCAGAAATATTTGAAACCCCCACCTGAGAAGTACATGAACTATCTAGTATTGGGTTCGACCAGGTCTTACAAAACTTAAACAGAACCAAAATGAAACAGGTACCCCAGAGAAGATATGATATGACATCACCCAGATATGGTTTACCGCATCGGTGTTTCTTTATAAACTTCAAACCCAACATATACAATATCAGTATGCAGATATAAAAGAGAATGAGGAATCGGAATTAAGAACCAAAACCTTCGTCTCAACATGGGAGAGTCTATTCCCGAGACTAGAGACTTTGCAAGATTCGGAGTTCATGGAGTCGCCAGACGAACTTCGGGACAACATATCCACAGAATAAAAAAAGGCGTATATGCTTAAACACTGAAATGCTTTCGAATACAGACCGTAGCAGTAGCGAACGACAATGAACATTTCCTAGCGGTCTTGATACTCATTTGCGATTGACATACACAACGAGATTCAAGGGCTTTGGAAGTAAGAGCGGAATAAGACGGTAACAGAATGTTGAACTAGCAGTATAACGAACATGCATACGAGACAAAAGAGAAAGAATGTGAAACTGTAACACCCCCGAATAACTCAAAAGCAGTATAAACAATGCGCCTAACGATATCACGGTAAGTATATGCAGCGGATTCGCAACTCCATCCGGGTGTCACAGACGCCAACCACCCACGTGGTTGACATAATCACACTACCAACACCATGTTACGGTCTAAATGACTGGAGTTAAAACCTTAACCAAATCCAAGTACAACATGAAATACAACTAAGTACCGAGAGTCTACAGCATAAGTACTTAATTAAACGACCCAAACTGAAACGTACATCCAGGGTGTAGTGCTACATAGTCACAACCCATACATTAAAACATTCTACTTAAGAGTCTTGCCCAGATAGACTACCCCCATGGTAGCCATCCTGCCTATGCTCCGTCATCATCCGGCCCATAAATGAAAAAATTGGGTTGTAAAGGACTCAGCAAACTACGCTGAGTATGAATATGTGTAGCCCGTATGTTACCGGGCTACACGACTACTTGGTCGAATATTATTAAGTCCAATTTACATGCTATAATAAAGCAGTAAAGCACACCACAATACATCTTGATATCATACACCTTAAAGGTAATAAAGCATAAGCAACAAGCAACCAAGCATAACATGCTGGAATCATAGCAACATCAAACATGCAACCAAGCACAACAAGCTGCTAACATAGTAACAACCATCAGGTAAATAATGAAACGTGTTAGAGGTATTCTATACCAATGATCCTCACTATGGGATCATTCGAGCGTTGTGTGTTTTCATTTCTTTTCCCTTGTTCCCCTAATGTATATTTTCCTTCTCTTTCCTTGCACCAGGTCCAGGGATATAGTTTATATCCCGTGACCATATCCTGTAGGTGCCAATCTTTCCTTGATTCTTTAAGGGTTATCTGTTAATTCTCTTATCACCACAAGTTGAAGAACGTCTTCTCCATAGCTAATCCTCCATTCCCGGCGTCATGCATCGAGGAAGCAGGGTCATCTCTAGACCCAAGGATGTGTTCCACCAACTGGTATTTTACTTTTCATTATCATCATAAGTTCGACACCATAGTGGGTGTCATTGGAAGTCCTCTATAGTTTAAGAGGGGTGTTCCCTTGATATAGTTCCGTGTTTGTTTACGTAGTTCGTTGTGTTTCATCTCAAGGTTTCATCAACGACAAGGGACTATACTACTGTGTGCGCGCAAGTAATAAGCAACCATGATATAACAAGCATATAAGCAAGCCACAACAAGCAATCCAGTTTCATGCTTTAATCTTATGGTCATGTCAAACAAGCACACATCACACAAGCCGTGTAACACGACAACATACGGATCACACATATCCATACCTGGATCAGAAGCAAGTGTCGTCTCACACACGGGTTCTTGGTTGGCGTTCGTTACGACCCTAGCAATAATTAAAAACGATTTGTCAGTTCATAATTTCATGTGATGACCCTGGTGACATTTCTCCTAGTTTATCACATTTTATCAGGGTTGTTCCTTAGGTGAGTTCTTGATTGAATGCTCAACTGATATAGCCCTTAGGATTCTCCAAGTATTGACCTTAAGCCTTAGCTTACTCCTAGGGCATATACAACGACGTTTTACACGTTACTAAATACTTCTCACTAGCAAATGTATTTAGAGTATTCTAGGCCCTAATATGTAACAAGTTTATCTAAGACGGGTTTTATTTGCCGAAGAGGTATTCCTACCTTAGCTAGATAGCTATGTTTCAAGTTCATTATCAACACAATAACACTCCTCAAATATTTCTGAAACTCACTCTTACTGAAACTTAAAGGTTTCAAAACTGAAATAAAGTTCATGTATACAACCTTATCTTATCACAATTTTAATGTATCTAACGGTGTCTAACCTTCCCAAGGTATTTCCTCCATTTAGCTAGGTGAATTAGGTCTGTTCTAGGTTCATTACCAGACTAGCATCACACTCATACACTCCTGTAAAATAGTTAGACAGATGCTACAATTGTTTTTTACCGAAATCTGAAATCACTAACTATATATTTCTTCTTGATTCTTGTGTTTAGTTGGCTCAGCTGATGTTCAATCTTCTCACAGTATTTACCTCACTGAATATGGGTGTTAACCATGTTTTAAACCCAAGACTAAACCACTAAGGCACTCACTAACTTCAGTACCTAGTAACACGAACCAGCAGCTACTGAAATCTGAAACCAAAATCAGAAAACAGAAAACAGAAACCTATGCACAACCTCTTCCTCTTTCTTCCATCTTTTATGTCTGTTTGACTGTCCCCTAACCTCCCCCATGAATATACCAACCTATCTGAATATATTAGCAACGATTTGGGTTGATTATTAGCCAAACACAACACTCTTAACACACATCTGTAATTCAGTTATACAGAGAACTGTCATAACAGAAAACTGAAGTATGAACTATTATATCCTCATTTGTCTCCTTTTCCTTTGTCTCAGATTTGACTCCTAGATTCTCCCACCCATTTACTCACGTGATTGAGTGTGTTATAAAGCTTTTGAATTTAAGAACAAAGCCAAAATAACCTAGACAGTCCATGAAAACTCTATACACAAAACACTGAAATCTGAAAAACAGAAGTCATGAAAACTGATGCATGTTCTTTTCTTATCGTTGTCTGTCTGTTTAACAACTGACTTTAGGTGCATTCCCCAAGTCATGTAACCACTTGATTAATCGTGTGAGTAGGTTTTTTTTTCATCTTAACAACAACCTAAAACAACTGACAATCTACTGGGCTCATTCATACAACAAACTAGAAACTAGTATCTGCTCTCCTCTCTTCCTTAATGTTCTTGGTCTGACTTCCAACTCCCCCCCCCCCCCAAGTGGTTTACACATTTAGATAAGTATTTTAATACAGTTTTAACTTCAAAACAGACCAAAATACTTTGTTAAAACTACTGAAAAGTCCTCTACTGATGCAGTGAAAACTGAAAAGTAATGAAAAACTGAAAACTATACTGATGTGAAATTTTGTTTGCTTCTGTTCTCTTAGTCTCTTTTCTGTTTGTTATCCACCTGTCTCTCAATTCATCCAAAGGTACTCACTTACTTAATTTAGTGTGTTATCTTGGTTTTACTTAAAAACAGATCCATGACAACACTGTTATTACTACTGAATGTTGCTTATACTGAAACTAGAAAATTCTTGAAATTGGAAAAACTGAAAAACCCAAACCCATGGTTTCTCCTGTATCTTTCTTTTTGTCTATCTATCTGACTTTTAATTTTCCCCATGAATTAACCACTTGGTTGAGTGTTTTATCACGATTTAAGATTCAAAATAGACCCAAGGAAGTAGTTAAAACCACTGAAAAGCCATTATACCGAAACTGCATTGTAGAAAACTCAAGATAGAAAAACTGATACACCTCATTCTTTCTCTTTTCTAATCTGTTTGCTCACAAGTTTTTTTTCAATTTATCCCAAAGCAGTTACTTACTTAGTTAAGTGTTTAGGCAAGGGTTTTAAACTTAAAACAACCTAGTACCCACTGATAACTCTACCGTAGTTCCTTTATACAGAAACTGATAAAATGCAAAACAGAAGAATGTGACTGAGTTTCTCTGATGTTGTCTGCTCCCAACTTTGGTTTCTGGTTTATCCCTAGATTGTCTAGTCACTTATCTTAGTGTTAATTCAAGGTTTCAACCCCAAACAAACCCAGTACAACACTGTTACTCCTACTAAAACGTGTTTGTACAGAAACCAAGGAATTCAGAAACTGAAAAGAAAGAAACCTGAAACAAACTGCTACTTCCTCTTCTATTTCTTTTCTTGTTTACAGATTGACTTTTAGTTTTCCTGGTTTGCCTTAGCTTCTTAGTTAAGTGTTTTGGCTTAAACCTAATCTCAAACCAACCCAAACCTTGATAGCACTACTGGAATGTCCTAATACTGAAACCAAGAGAGACTGAAAACTGGAAAGAAAACAAAACCCATGAACTGATGAGATTTCTTTTCTGTTGTTTTCCCTCTGCTTAATAACCTGCCCTCCACTACTCCCTCATTAACAACTCACGTTGTTTAGTGTGTGATGGTTTTTAAGTTCCAACACACCCAGAATGACATGGACCACAACCCTGGAAGTTCTTTGCACAGAAAAGAACAAAAATCTAAAACTGAAATCATGCACTGTTGTAAACTCTTTTTTGGTGTTTTGTTTTCTGTTATTTAACCTATTTCTTAGTTTTCCCCAACTTGTTTAGTTACTGAATTATATGTTTTCATACAGTTCTAACTCTAAGCCCACCCAAGGCAATATATCAAAACTACTGAGAAGTCCCCAAACTGAATCGAGAAACCTGAAATCATATGCTGCTATATTCTCTTATTTCTTGTAGTCTGGTCACGATTCTGGTCCTGAGTTCCCCCTAGATTGTCTAGCCATTTAGTTAAGCACTTTATCTTAGTTTTGATCTTCAAAACAGATCCATAACAAGGTGGGAAACACTCCTGGGAAGTCATTACATAAACACTGATTGTTGCATGAAAACAGAAACTGAACAACTGACACAAATGTATTCTCTTTTTTTTATTGTTTTCTTCCTATTTTAAATCTATCCTAACTTTTAGCTCCTCCCTCTCTGTTGGGTTATGTGGTTAAGTGTTTTATTAAGTTTTAACTTCGAGACAGACCCATAACAACATGGTTAGCTACAGAGATTGCAACAGAAACA